>JAVFBY010181663.1:0-11205 GCA_034781015.1 Tonicella lineata | reverse complement strand
TGATGTTATACAAGCTGAATGAATTGGCTCCTAAAATGCTCTAAAATGGCCTAGAATGGTCCAGGGGTTCTTAGCAGATGGGGGCCTATGGCGGCCCGCAGGCCGTAGGGTTCCGCCTCGCTGCGCTCGACGTCAAATTTTTTGTCCACCCAAATGCAGAACTTTTATTTTGACCCCTGCATATGACAGCGTGCCAGCCCAATGGGTGTAGAAAATCACCAGGCCTTAGTGCCTCACCACGAGTAAATCAAAGGCGAGGGTTTCATCACTCCTCCGAGATCAAGTTCAGGCGAGCGCAGGTGAGCGAGTCCATCAGTTCACATCACATCAAAAGGTATACTACATACATCTGGCGAGAGGCCAGTCGCTCACCATTTTTGGATTTCGGACGGGCATGAGGTGAGTACGAGTGATCAGTCGCCTCTCATGGGGAGGCCTGAAACCACCCTTGTACATGTAGTCTAAAGTCAATAACAAACACAAGACACACCAAATTATCTTTCCTATGTCCCATTGTTGAGCTCTGTAAGCATCACCATGGATGATTTCTGGATTGATTGGGGTTTTACGCCGTACTCAGGGGTATTTTACCTATATGACAGCGTGCCAGCCGGAAGCCCCATGAGTGGAGGAAACCACCGTTCACGTCACTGGCAACAAGAAAGACGAGACATAAAAACGAAGAAAAAAAAATGAAAAAAACAAAACAACAAAAAAACTCTACTTCCAGGGCATCCAGAAGCTCCCGCCCAACCACCCGCACGATTTCTGGAAGATTTCCACAAATACATGTACAAGTGAGAAATACAGTAACTTCAGTAAGGTGCACCATTGGTTTTATTATCATTTATTCTAGGTTAAACACCACATGATGTTAAAGACAACACATTGGCTGACTGTCTGTAGGTGACAAGTAACGCGAGAATGTGCGTGAAAATCCAATGGTGCACCTAAATCAAGAAAACCAGAGTAGAGCGGAAAGGGACTGGCAAATATGTGTCACTGTATGGATTAGGGTAACACTGACCAAATCATTAACGTGGCTGTGCTTGATTGGCTTTTATATCATTTCTTCTTGGTTAAACTGAAACACTAAGTGATGTATCGATAACATGTGTTGCTTCATTAAGGTGCATGTTTGGCTTTATTGTCATTTCTTCTAGGTAAAACACCACATCGACAAAAATAACAGGCAGACTGGCTGTCTGTAGTTGACAAGTATCCAGAGGAAGTGTGTTAAAAGCTTATAGTGCATCTTACTCTGTTTCTGGGCATATGATAATGTAGATGACAAGAGAAAGATAACATGAGAAAGTAAGGGAAAAGCCAATCGTACACCTAAATGGATCCAAACAGATTTCTATCTGATTCAAATTTTTTGGGGGGCAAATACAGTTTTTAAGATAGAGAAACTTATCAAAACTGATTTTTTTACAATAAAAAACCCTATCAACCCTTGCAAGATGTAATTGAAGGTCAGGTTGTTTTTGTTATTGGTTGAAAAGGACAACAATGTTCAGTGAAGCATTAAGCAGACAGATGTAGATCAAACGCCACCAGGTCAAGTTGACCCAAACAGTACACAAGATTTGGATGATTGACCCCTGTATTTACAAACATTTTCCCTTCCTTATGAGTATGCATGAAAACATGGATAAATAATGCATTAAATCAAATCTGCTTTCATGTTAAAAGCATGAGAGTGCATACCGCTGTATTTTAAAAGGATTTTATGATTTGTCTTTGTTAATTTGCATCTACATTGTTTCAGAATATATACATGTATTTTATTTTCTACCAACAACATGGGTACCGGTATATTCATCATTGATTAATTGAATGCTTGGTGTTAAACGCCATGCTCAAGGTTGTTTCACTTATATGATGGCAGTGTATTTAAGAGTAAAGCAACACATCGACAGAAATGTTATGTGAATGCTCTGTTGAAAAATTACTGTTCCATCAGAGTTTGACAATTATGATAGAAGATACTGCTCAAACTATACTGCTCTTACCCCAGACGGTTATACACGATTGATCATTTTGATGTTTATCATTATCATTTTGAACTATAAAACCAGAGACATAAAACTTGCTGGTCTTTTGTTAGAAAAGAATAGTTTTCAAATATTTACGAAATACTTAGTAGCTGGGATTATCACTTTTGTAAGAAGTCACCACCGTTTTATGAGTGAAATAACCTTAAATAAAAGTACAGAAAGCCAGATAAGATATTACAGAAGCACAAGAAATATCACTAAAATACATTAAATGAAATGTGGTACATATAAAATCAGACATTGTATTTATCTCCCTCGACCATCAGTAAGACAGACAAACATCTGTATTCTACTTGATAAACAATATGTAAATCCATCTCAGTATTAACTTAATTAACATAAACAAATGTAAAAGAGGCGAGAAATAAACATTAAAGGTCCTGGCTGTTTGAAGGGTCATCAAACGACCATCGTACATGTAGATGACCGATGGCTACTTGAGTAATGAATATGTAAATAAAAGGTTTAGTTACCGGAATAACTTATTCAAAACAAACTATTTAATGGACAGGTTGTTTGATGAGATGGGAATCTTAGTGAATATGTTTTGTATATAATGTTTGTGTACTTGAATGCTATATGCAAATTAAATATTTCTCTTTGTCTTTCGACGCAGTTTATTAAGGCTTTAGGCAAGTGAAGTAATTTTATTTATAAATCTATGTTAATCAGAATTTTTTGTTTCTAATGCATGGAATAAAATCAAATATGAACTACAGATGACATTACTTTGATTCAGGCATTTTAAACAACTAAAACATTCTGACAGATTTTACAGACAAATGCACTGGAGTTTGTTGGTTTTAAATATTATGAAATATGAACTCCATTTCATTAGAAATGCCAATTACAAATTAAGATTATTTCTTAGTTAGTTTGATGCATGTTTAATGCCATACTCAGAGGTACATGTATTTCTCTTTTTTGACTACATGTACTTTGCAATTCTGTGGATTGCTGGAAAACTATTAAAAGAGGAACCTGTTTTTTTTGTTTGATTGTTGTTTATCATCGTGCTCAAGAACATTTCAGTAACTTACATGACGACAAATTCTCCACTTCTCACTCTGTACTACATGTACTTATTATACTAGTAGAAAACCAGGAGGAAACAGTTTTACCTTGGAAAAACCTTCCCCGCTATAGCCAGTGTACAACATTAGGGTCCGCCTGATAGCCAATGCTACCATAAATTTGGTTGGGCTATGATAAAATTAATGAAAACAACCCAATTAATATATTTGTGCTATTTCATTTTGTCTTCGCGGCCAGATTGTCTATGATGATAGTTATGCTAATGTCGCACACAGCAGTTTAGCCGAAGTAACCTCCCTCATATACATGTACGCAGGTCCATGGGCAGTTTGAACCTGTACAGAAGATCAAAGGAAAGAGGAACCTTGTAAAAATCATAAGCCTTGTGCTCAAGTGTCAATGCTATTTCATCTACATGTATTATGACAGCGTGTTAGCGAAAGGGCCCAAAGGGGTGGTGGAAATCACCATTGACGTCACTAGCAACATCAACGACAGGACCACAATAAATTAGCTTCCTGATGCCTGTTGGCTCTGAGAGGATCAGGGCATCAACCCGCCTCAGTCACCTGAATATTTTCTTAACATACAAAGGGGTAAAAGGTGGCCTCAAACCTCAGCAGAACATAAAAGGGTTTTATTCTTAGTAGTACAAAGTGCAATCAGCTTGGATACAGAATTTCTTAACACAAATTACCTCCCTTGAGTATATAATAATTTGAATTGACAAATATGCAAGTCTAAAGGAGATCAGTTACAAACTTGTTTATACCCCATGACAAGACGAGAGTATAAGGTCAACACAGATTCTCTTTCTTTTGTACCCTTCTTTCAAAATGACATTTCTCTAACTTTAAAGGATGGTCCTGGCTGCAATAACCCAAATGTGAGTTGACAAGTTACCCATTTAAATACTCAAATATGTGGATGAATTAATCATTTATATTTTTTTAAATCTGTGAACGACAAAAAACGATTTTCGTCTTCCGTCTTGCTGGCAGCTGCCCTTGTCTCCTTAGTGACGTTTTAGATCATGTGGCTGCACTATAGGCTTACATGTATATCTCAGTGTTACAGATACAGTGACCTATTTATTTAAATATAGGCTCTGCTTAGTGACGTAATAACAAATATTTAAGTCTTGATTATGCGCTTCACAAAATTCGACGGAAAAACTTAATTGCATGAATGAATACAACTAGTAGTGCCCAGCATGTGACATAAAAGTTATTGCAGGCAAGACCTTTCTTTAAAGTTGTCAGGTCTGAGGAGCATGCATGTACATGTAGTTGATATATATTTTTTTAAATGCAGAGAAAGAAAATGTGAATGCCTCCACTGGGGATCGAACCCGAGACCTATGGCTTACCGGACCAACACTCTACCAACTGAGCTATAATGTAAATATATGTATGAAAAAATCTGGACGATTTTTAAGAAAAATCATGAAAATAAGACCTCTTTATGGTTAAATGAGATCTGTGGAGAATGTCAACCCATTATCAGAGTAATTGTAAATCTGTGGGGCATTTCAACCCATTGTCAGAGTAAACGGAGAACTGTGGGGCATGTCAACCCATTACCAGAGTATATGGAGAACTGTAAGGGCATGCCAACCCATTATCAGAGTAAATGGAGAACTGTAAGGGCATGCCAACCCATTATCAGAGTAAATGGAGAACTGTAGAGCATGCCAACCCATTATCAGAGTAAATGGAGAACTGTAAGGGCATGCCAACCCATTATCAGAGTAAATGGAGAACTGTGGGGCATGCCAACCCATTATCAGAGTAAATGTAGAACTGTGGGGCATGCCAACCCATTACCAGAGTAAATGTAAATCTGTGGGGCATTTCAACCCATTGTCAGAGTAAATGGAGAACTGTGGGGCATGTCAACCCATTATCAGAGTAAATGTAGATCTGTGGGGCGGCGGCATGCCAACCCAATGTCATAGTTGAAGTTGATCTGTTGGAAACTAGTATTATCAAAAATGGCAAACTTGTCCAAATATAACAGAACTTTAAAATCACAATAATCTACATGTAATACATGCATGTAGTTGCCCATAGCAGACATTTTACCTACCCAATGTTGTCCTATCCCAGGATGTAGAGATGCACCTATTCATACCAGACAAAAGTGATAGTGTTTTGTTTAGGGGGTAACTTATAAACAAACAGTGAATTCTGTCCACTATTCCCATGGAATTGTGTGAGAACTTTAGAGCATGTGATGGGTTATGTTTCGAAAAGCCAGTCATTTACAGTCTCTCTATCTGTTTTCACAAATATTTGAAACCTTATCTAAACAAATCCTTGTTGACTTTGTCTCAGCCAATAGCTTATGTTGTAAACATGCCAGAGATAAATAAATAGTCAGTTTCAACAACAGAGTTCCTTTAGCCATAGGCCAGGATATCATCCTTTACATTCATATTCACTTTCTATATAATATGTCCACTTGTACATATATGTTCACTGTACAGTTTTACACAGATGATGTGGATTTTATACATCAAACCAAGAGAATATAATCTAAACAAATATTGACAGAAATCTTGATCACAGAGCTCATTATTAATTCTTAGGCAGGCTTCATTCAAACAGTTATTAAAAGCATGCTCACCAGTATGGATTTGTTTGTATGATTGGAACCAGTGTCCAGAAGTTTATAAACTAGTTGTATGCAAATCCCATATAGATAGTCCCACCTGCATTGGGGTTTCGAGCACTGCTTTAAAACGTTTGATGTGACGTAACACACAAGAAAATTGATTAGGAGCCATTGATTGATTGATTCGGGTTTAAAGACGCTGTCAGGGGTATTTCACCTATATGACGGTGTGCCAGCCCCATGAGTGGAGGAAACCACAATTCATGTCACTGGCAAAGATAAGACAGCAAAGGAGGGAAAAATGGAGCAAAATAGTCTACTTCCTGATCCCCCTTAACCCCGAGAGCACCATCAGGAAGCTCCTGCCCAACCACTATGTTAATTCCCTCTGATTGCCTATTTCTCCACAATGGTTTCAACCCAACCAATCAGCATTATCTTTACTGACTTTGCCGGTGTTGTAAGAGTTGTTCAAATAAAATAAAATATTCCGTAGCGAAAGAGCTTATTTCATTGAGTTCACTCATAACACGATTTACTTGCAAGCTAAATGGGTGAAGGAAACCCTCTTCAACACCACTGTTGACTGACATTAATTAAACAAGGGTGATATACAAGACATACACAGTGCGCAATGCATTGTGCAAGTACAGTGACACCCTTCATAATTTGACTTCCTGTTACCCCGAGAGTCCGAGACCATTAAGACACTGGGCACCCCCACAATTCCCTAAGTTGCATCCAATACCGGCCAGGTGTAGGACACTATTCACAACTTTCCATAAAACTTTTGAACAAGAGCTGAAAGTCACTCGCCTAATAAGTAATTAATTTTATGGTAGCTTTTTAGTGAACTACAAGAGAGATTTCCGTACATTCCAAATGTTCAATTGGCATTTCCATGGGAGCTACAACAGTTCAAGCAGGTGGCTTGGCAAGAGGGTTTTGCATGGAAAGCGTGTAATTAATATGGACGCTGGTAAATAATAAAATTAAGCTTTTAATTTTAAATTAAAGGCTTAATTTTTTTTTATTTCCCAGCCTCCATATTTGGGTTGAATGGAAACCACTCACCTAGTTCAATAAAAAGCTACCATAAAATTATGGTAGGAATAACTAATTGCTAATTGCTAATTTAAAAAAAAATAATTGGGATTATTATTTACCTTTTAAAGAAATATAATGATAGGAAGAGATTTTTTTAAAAAATTTGTCTTTATCATGATTTATAATATTATGAAACATTTGATAACTCAAGATTTTGTTCAGGTTTTTTGGGCCATTTTTAATATTCATGAATGTTACATTGTATAAAAAAAATGTCTGAAGGTTTTTTGTTTTTAATTTTTGGGCCATTTGGTTGACATATAGGACAACAACTTGCATGAAATTTCTGTTTATACATTTAAAATCATTACTGAGCAAACCAGCTGTTTGTATGTGGCTTAGAACAGTTGAGGAAGAAACTAGCTTTCTAAAAATTTTTGTCAGAATCTTCTGGGCTACTAAACCATAACTTTAGATTTCAGGCTAAATATAAAATAAATTGTGAAGTTACCTCATATTGATTTTCCCTCCATGGCCAGTTGTCAAATACAGAAGGAAACAGACGATATGATCCATGAAATTTTATAGGCATGGCTGATTTGGAATCCATCATTGTTGATATGTCTGTTGCTAGGCAACTAACGATTTTAAATAATAATGTTATTTGTGACTTGAGTAATAGATTCAGCTTCAAGTTCAAATTCTTGTAAAAATATTAACTTTGTTGTAGAGTTAAAATAATTTAACTATCAAGGTAGTTAAGATAACAATGATCAGGTTGATTCTGTAGATCCAAACAAGATTCAAAAGTGAAGTCAAAATGACAACACAAACTTTTGATATATCACCACAAACTTTCGATATATCACCGCACACATGGTAAGGTACATGTACCGTCCATGTACATCAAAATTTTTAAATGTCAAGGAAAATAGTCCTGGTCAGACAGTTCAGACCTACATGTATCTGAAGATTTCAACTTCTAAAAAAGAACACACCAAAAGTGTTAAGTTCCAGGGACCTATGTTTCAATAATAACAGTAGTAATCCAAAATATACATATGTACGTCGACTTCAGAGTTAATTCAGTCAGGATCCTAATTTAGAGCCAAAAATAAACATTCTTACCACCTTGTGGCAAAATATAAACTATAACATGGCATGATCAATTACTAAGAGTACTTTTTGCTTATAATGGCCGTAGTTTCTTTCAAAAGTACAGCTGTTGAATCCAGAAAATCCTTGTCAGCTGATTAGTTTACAAAACTAGAAAACTATTTAGTAGTTGTAGTTACTCCACCTGTATGAAGCAATGGCAAACATACGATAACCACTTCATCCATGCTACATGCAGTGCTTCACACGGTTGCTAGGCAATGCTTCCCTCTCAGCCAATCAAATCCTGTTGACTATAATGAATATTCATCATCTGGATGTTTGAATCAAGTGCATATTTGACAAAGGTATGTTGTTTTATTCATGTTTGATGACATGTTCATGACAGTAACAACTCTTTCTTTCACAGAGTTGTAACATTAACATATTCCAATTGCTGATCAGTATCATTGTAGCTTAAGGCAATGATCACGGCCGTCAGTTTTTTTTTACCAGCCTGATTTTTTAACAATAGAGATGAATTAAATTTGCCGATAAATTGAAATTGTCTAAGCACAGCTGTTAACTCCGGTTGAGGTAATCAACAATACGCTTCCATTTCCGACTCCGTAAAAGATAACTGTTTATCTAATGGTAATTTCACCCATTAGAATATATGCAGAAAGAAAAAAATCAAACTTTTCACACGCTACTAGGTTACAGCGTTGGGCCAGACCAGACATCCCCAAATTTCATCTGTTGAAGTTAATTTTAACAAATCAGAAACTATATTAATTAAAAAAAAAAATTCCCCCCCCCCCCCCACAAAAAAAAAACCACAGAAGAAAAAAAATGACTAAAAACAATGTATTTATAAAATTAGTAAATACATGATCTGAACATATAATTGAAACAACTCAACATTTGTTTAGTAAACTACATGTATATATTGGTGGCTTATAAATATTACAGTTATCTCACTTTAAATTACAGTCCAAGCAGTTTGTATATACCATTATTTATATTGCAAAACATCTGGTCATCAGTGTTAATTTTGTTAAATAATATGTAATTTTTTTTTAGACAATGAAAAATGACATTATATGTCATTACCATCATTTTGTGATGCAGTAGAATTTATTATATGTGTATGTACTACTGAGTACAGTAACTAATAATGTGTAATCATTGATTGACTAAGGGGGAATTGCCGCAAACACCTGTGTGCCAAGCCAATCTTATAATCTACACAGGATATAGAACAATAGGTAGGTAATGTGAAAACACGTGGGAAAATTTACAATCTCAACAGCATATTTGTCTAATTTTAAAGAAAATATCGTAAAAACATAGACCCAGCTGATAAAACAATATCTGCATGCATCTCTTTCTGCATTCTTAAACAAATTACCCACAATGTTACACATCTTACAGCATTTCTCTTTTCACCTGTGTTGTAGATTTCATCTTCTTACATTGCTTATTTTTTCAATAAAAACCCGGTTTTGTTATAAAAGGATATCCAAAATAAATTAATCGAAAGTTTAAATATTAATTATATTATACACTTTTGAAAATAATTGATGCTCCACCAAGACTCTGTATACTGCCACCATGTGCCAAAGACGAAAGGGCTAATGCTATAATATTTATACACTAGCTTAATAAACTCAAATGCAGATCACCATTTAAGCAATGACTTATTTTTTTAAGCCTGAATATATAACACGAAGGCTAGTTAAAAAAAATTACTTACAGATCAACTTTGATCATTTAGTGACATTAAATTTGAATGTTGATGACAAAAAATTTCTGAAAAATATTTTAGAACGGTAAAATTGAAATGTCAAATAAAACAAATTGGCCCCTCATCTTATTTCTATCTTAGAGATATATTGATATGTACAGGGACAGTATGATTGACAGAATAATGAGAATATACCACACACAAGCTCTATGCATATACATCAATACAGGTGAATATAAAGCAGAGGAAGCTGTGTAGAGTTATGTCCCTTTATTCAGCACACTGATGGCCCTCAGGCACTACATTTTATTTTATTGTTAACAACATTACAGAAGCTATTTAACCATTCAGGATGTGATAACCTGATAATCATGTATTGGTGCAGATTTCTATTATGGAATGTTAAAGTATGTGTTATGTTTACTAGATGCATCATGCCCTCTTGTAAAATACGTGTAGAAAATAAAAATATTAGTACCTTCCTTGTATTTCTTTACTTTGCTTCAGAAATGAAATGATTGCACAATGAGTGTTATCAGATCAGTTTTGTGTTGCCCTTTAGCTCAGAGTCTAAGCACATGGTGCCATTTCATGAAATGTCGTATGACAAAAAATATTGTATGATATCTTTATAGTTGGTATGACGTCCAGCAATAAAGGCATTGTGGCGTCATAGCAGCTTAGATATTGTTCGATATATTTTCTTGTACGACATTTCGTGAAAGGGGCCCCGGGTCATAAGAAGCCATCTTGGTGGCATACAATAAAAATATTAATGGTACTTATGTAAAAGAAAAAAATTAACTTGTTCCAGAAAACACATAGTTTATGAACAGCCTACATGTACATCATGTAATTTGACTAGGGTATGCACATCTTCAATTAAAATAGTTATTTATAGAAAGCATGAAAGCCAATGAGTAAAATATGCAAATAGTATATTAAGAGGAGTTGATAATTAATAAGTTCACTATAGGGTATGAAGTAGGACAGATTGATGGGCCCACAAACAAACAGCCGCCCTTGTAGACTGGAGACAAAAATGGTTTTATCATGGGCAGTCAATAATTTAAACCGAGTCCTATTAAAGGTTTTGGTCACGATTGGCTTTTCATGCACTTTCTTGAGTTACTTGAGATACATTTACCCATCAACAATTGTTATCTTGACGTGATTGTAGGTCCAGTAAAATCCACGTTTCAAAGGCCCGGGTAAACAAAATTTTTTAGTGGAGCAAGTAAAGTTTTCTTGAAGTTAACATGGAACAGATAGGGCAGGGCAACCAAACAAATTGTAAAATGTACATTAGAGTAACCTGGGAAATCCTAACTTTCACCACCTGGGTATAAAACCCAATCGTGCACCTTAATGGCCCTGTGGGAGAACAATGGAAACACTCAATACACCATGTCTTAGTGCTGAAACGGTTATTCGGTTAACCTTAACCGGTTACAAAATAGCGGGTAACCGGTTAGAAAGTTGCTAACCGATTACTCGGAAAAAAATCTTGACCGAGTTCCGACCCTCTTGATTGATTGATTGGGGTTTAACGCCGTACTCAGGGGTTTTTCACCTATATGACGGCGTGCCAGCCCCATGGGTGGA
>JAVFBY010181552.1:0-11205 GCA_034781015.1 Tonicella lineata | reverse complement strand
GTAGGCTTAAAGAACACTTTATAATCTAAAAGCCCTGTTATATTCATGTTAGTACCCTTGTAGACAGTAACATCCAGTTATAGTTATAGACAATAATCAACCACAATACATGCAGGCTCTATATTGCTTTAGTGATGAGTTAATATCTTGTGTTTAATAGAAATCTTAAACCTGTAACATGTACATGCATCTTACAAGACAAATAGTTTGCCCTTTGAAGCAGACACTTTCAAGAAAAAAATAAATGTCGACAAAGACAGTCTATCACTAAGAATTATGAAGACAATCCACTCTTTAGTTACACTCTAATGACTCTCATTTTTTGATTGACTCAAGCTTAATTATGGATAGCACACAAGTATTTTCTTAACCATGGCGACAAAGATGGCCTAATTTCATTTTTGGCCACTGTATTGTTGTGAATTTGGGTGGTGTGCAGTCTATGGATCGATGAACAGCCCCTCTGATAGCTGACCTCAAATGGCCTGCCATGTCCATATAACCCCTTTGTTAAGCTGGCATTACATGTGACTGGAATATCCTTTCTGTTATTTTGGTTCTCTCTGCAGTAGTGGATTTCATGTTTTAGATTTGTACTCCTCTTCAAGCTAGTATATTAAAACAATTTTTATTAAATAGTTTTATCAGAGCTACAGAATAAAGTGTAAACGCATATAATACTTTTTCAAATATAATTGTATTTTTATCATTTGATTGTCTGACACGCCATCATATAGGTGAAATACCCTTGAGCATAGCATTAAACACCAATCAATCAATAAACCTATTTTCATTTGATCATGGCAGTATAAGCTTTTATTTTATAGTGAAACATCTTATTATAATTCATATCAAATCTAAAATAGCCCATTTAACTAATGGGAGTCACGAGGAACAGTAAAGTTGGTCAATTTTGTATTATTTAGCTCTGAGGGATTGAATATTAAAGAAGAAATGGGATATACACTGTACACACTCAGGGTACATGCACTTAAAATTTATCTGCATTAAGGTTTTAAATTTAGTACAATTTGAGACGGATGTTTGGGGGTAGTTTTGAGCAAATCAGTGAAAGTTTTTGGATCATGTTTTAAATATTGGGGTGACAATTGAGAAGATGCCCAAAGGGTATAACAGCTCAGTCATGCATGTCACCCAGCTGAAGGGACAGAGCCTTACCACTAATCCTCTAAAAAACTGTTAAATAAGGCAACAGTTTTATGAATTACGATACAAAATGCATATGTACAGATTATTATTGAACAAGTGTACATGTATGCATTAAATATACTTTAGGGCTTTATAGACCAAGTTTTTTTCACTAACTTTACAATTACGGGATTGAATTTATTTCTTCAGGGGTTGTTTAAACCCAAACATAATATTGCTAGATCAGGGTGTATTTTTAGGGTGTGGTTTACAGGGGATATTGAATGGGGTGTCTCCTGAAGATTGGATGCCCACTGGTTCCCTGATACATGCAGTTCACAGGATACTGGTAAAATCAGACATGAAGGATTGGCTTTGTCCATGGATTAGGAGGGAAATTGTTTGTCCCCTGGGGTAGAGCTGGAGAAACTGTCTGTGTTTAGTTCTTTAACTATACATCTTATCTATGGGAAGGTTAACCTTGAATCTATCAACATATGTGTAACCGTTTTTGGATAGCCTTAGATTGGTCAATGCTGTGAGTGTATAAATGTTGATTTTAAGTGCATTAATATTTTCAAATGTTATGATGTGTGCAATTCTATTTTAATAGTTCCATTGTTCTAAATTTGGCCTCCTCACCCTCCAGATTGGAGAGTGTTCAATTTGATAGCACTGACATTTATTGATTAACGGAGTTTAGAGGCCCAAGTGAAATACAGCAAACAGCCACCAGATGAGAAAAAGAAAGAACAACAACCAAAAAAGATGAAGTGTGGCGTTGTGGCCTAAAGTTCGGATCTTACAAGGAACTATTTTCTCTGCCAACATTCGCCTACGAGGGTGGTAAATAGAACAGCATTTCCTGACAAACAAACTCCTCATGTCGCTGTGCCAAGCGTCGTGTTTACCCGGCTTTGTCAACTATGAGAAAAAAATTCACTAGTGACAGTTAAAATCAAATAGACACAACATCCAATAGTGTTCTGGGGGCAATTTTCCAAGTTTATACAGTTTAAATGACAGCAATGTGAAAACAAAGGCCAGGCATTTTACACTCTCTGGTAGGCTTAATTAGGTTAGTTTTGTGACATTAGCTTTAGTCAATACTGGAACATGTGGAGCATTAATTTAAAAGAAGGGATAAATCAGGGATTCACAGAATTCGAAACTTTATAAACCGAAAATCTAATTTTTTTTAGTTTAATTGCGTTAAAAAAATGTGTTTTACTGTGAGTGGTCAGTAAGAATTGTTGGTGAATAGTTTTTGCAAATATTTTCGAATTTTTTTTTTTTTTTGGACAGTTTTTTTTAGAGTTATTAAACTGACAATATTCAGGTTCTATCTATTAAATTAAATTTTCAACTGAATTTTTCTAGCAGAATATCAGTTGTAAAACCGGCAATGTGCACGAATCCCTGTAAATATAGAGTTTAAGCAGTGTTGGTTGGAAAACTACTGCATGTGTAGTCCTGGAACATGTATTTGGTGTGAAACACTACCTTGGATAATACTAATATAAATCCCTTGTAGTGTGGATGGTTGGCAAGAGAACACTTGCATGGTGCTTTCCGAATAAAACAGGGTGTAAGAAAAGCAAATTTGTTGTTACGTCATGTTTTACATTCTGTGATTGTCCCATGTTGTCACTGGTTAATAATGCCAGTGGTTTCCATCGTCCATTAGGCTGCAAGACTGTCATGTGAGTGAGAAAAACTTAAGTAGAATATAAAATCCCAATGAATCAATGAAACAATCTTGCGACATTAACTCTCCTTGGTACTAGAAATGAAAGGAGACTACTTAAATAGCATCTAAACTTTGCACAAGTTAAACAAATAATCAGATATCCCGTACAGATGTATTGATTGTAAGTATGGTTTAAGCAATTTAACGCGTGATCCACTATTACAGATGGGACAAATGCTGCTTGTACAGATGTCATACATTTCAGTTTAATACTGTAACAGTTGCCACAAATCTCTCCACAGATGTTGGTGTTGTGTTATTCATCTCTCATTGATCATGCTATACATGTACATGCTGCTGTTAAATCTATTCTTAATACTGGACCATCTTTGACCGTTTTTTTTGGTACTTGTAATCTCCAGACTAAGTTTAAAGTAAAATATGTTGCAGCTTTAATAATAGATGAAAATATACACAAAGCCAGACGTCTTTAATGGTTCTCGAACTAGAGTTGATTCCCTTGATCTTCTTTTCTGATCAATCGTCTTAAATGATGCATGTGACATCTTTCCTTCAGTATATTTTCAAAGGAATAAAGAAAATCACAAATGTATATCTTGAGTTGATACGCTTCAGCTTTTGACAATCTGCAATTTCTGGTTGATAAATTAGTGACCGATTAACCATAGGGTTATATAGGTGAATAGCTTGTCAAAGGCTTTATCAATATTACTTATCGATACTGATTGATTCCTGAGATAAGCCCTGAAGGATTAGGAAGATCCATATTGATATCTTGAGATGAAAGATTGAAGTCCTGTTATTTCTGTGGAAAATTAGCTGCCATTTGAATTCCTGACATGTGTCTCCTTACAGTCAGTCTTGAGTCATGACAGTGTATGTAGATGTGTTTAACATCTAAAGTAAGCTGAACTACAAGGTACATGAATTATGAAGGACATGCAGGCCTAGGTTTTTATCTAGCTAATGAAATCCCTCCTTTGCAGGCTTCATATTTCCTTGTTGCACTCTACAGGTATGTAAACAAAACTGTTTTACTTATGTTCATTTTTCGCAATTGGACAGACTCGTACTTGTATGTTGAATTTCCTTATTTACAGATTGACATTGCACTTTATGAATATACAAGCATCATGTTAGCATCAATGCAGCTCGTTAAGAGGAATCAAACAGTTGTTGACCTAGCCATGTTTCAACTATGTACAAAATTTAAGCTGTTTCGAACCAACTTTTTATTCGGCTTTTATATTTTTTTAGTGTAGGCACATTTGAGCAAGGTTGTTTAAAACCGGCTTATTTTGTAGTGTAAACACACAAAGCTACTTCAAACTGGTTTGTATTGTTTTGAAAAAAGACTCAAATGACATCAATCATAATGTGAGTCTGATTGGACTAGACATTATCACATAGTAGCTGGATCACCACTTGATTCACCAATGAAGTCATTCCAGTGCGATTTAGGATCAAATAATGAGATTGACATCCAAACTGATTTTGCAAAGCTCGCGCTCAGAGACAAAGCTGCTAAAAATGAGTGTTGACACAAGACAAACTGTATTATTTTAAACTGATTTGAAATTCAGCTTATTTTTGTAAGGGAATTGTATACATATTTTTAAAAGCTTGACAACTTGTCAGTTTTCCTTTTTAATGCATCATTTCATGTGTTCTGTATATGCCAAATATTGAATTCAGTTAGCAGTGTTTAACCAAGTTTATTTATAAGGGGTATCTATTTTTAAAACAGTGTAAAACACAATGGAGTATGCTATAAGTATAATAATATTTATTTAAGTGTTCTTTTTTTATAGCCATGTTATGTTTATATATTGAAATGAATCGTTTCTGTCCGTTATCAGTAACACAGACTGTATAGTATGGGACAGAGAGGACAATGTGTTACACTGCACGTACGTTACCTTGATTATAGGTAACGGCTGTTGTAAGAAATGAAAGCAACTGTTACGTCAATAGACCATGATTATTCAGGGTTCAATAAGCCTGTCGTCGCCTTATTTATAACTTGATTGATAGGCCTTTGGAGTGTTTGTTTAATATATACCGGTAGTACAAACAATATTAAGTTTTAAATTCAATAGAGTTCTATAAACTTAAATTACATAAAAGAAAAAACAAATTTGCGTACATATTATATCCACCAACTAAAAAAAACAAAAAACATATGTTATTACGGTAATTAAAATATGTGAATTGATCTTTCTTTTCCTTAGTTTAAGTGTCTAACATTTTTCTAAAATTTTTCTTTATCCAAAGCTTTCCTTGTTACAAGGGGATCACCCTCCAGCGCGTAAAACCCTTTTGCCAAGACAAAAACCTGAGCTGTTTTTAGTTCTCACTTAAATGCCAATTCAACGTTATACTGAATTGAAATCGTTCCCAGCCTTAATAATGTACATGCATCAAAATGCTACGTAGCAGTACTTACCAGGTTTCCTTGAAAAGCCTGGAAATTAAAAATAATTAAGCCTGGAAAATTGACTGGAAATCTAAAACCTGATGTCACTCACATACATTTGTTTTGTAACCAGGAGGCAAAATTGGTTCAATTATACTTGTTTGTTAAATTTCAAGTATAGAAAAATGTGTTGCTGTACCTGGTTTTATACGATACAATCATCCAGCTAAAATAAATCTAGGCTTTTAGTTTTTACTTTTGATACACCATTTCAGTGAAAGGTTAACAAATGAAAACCTTTTTATTCATTTCATGGATATCCCAACCTTTGAGGTATTCATATCACTACACCTACATGTATAAGGTACATGTATTGATTTTTTTTTTTTGAAAGCGGAGACGACCCTGAACAGGGCCTGGAAAATTAGAATTTTGGGCTTAGAAAAGTATGGAAAAGGCATGGAAATTGATACATGGCTAAGTATATGAACCCTGACTTACATGTAGGTGAGCGATTTTCAGCTTTTGTTTAAATTGTTCATGGAAAGCCCTGATTAATCCGGTGGAGCTTGTGTGTCAAAAACACCTAGCTTCATGAGCATTTGCAAAAGTGTGCCCTTGTATTTTTTGGGAAAACATGTTGACGTATATCCACTGTATTATTTTAAAAACATGGTGAATAAAGGTTATGTTTTATTTTCGCTCTCAATGTGAATAAAACAACAAAAAATGAGTGCTAACGAAATACGCACAATGAATGTCATCGACTCTTTATGAATGGTTCCTTTGTGGAGTATTTGTGAAAGAAGTTAATAGCTATGTGTTTATTGATATTAACATATGTTTCAATTAGCTTAAAAGGAGCCTTTCTACAGTATATATTTCTACAATCAGGCTTCTGTTATTTTTTAACTGGTCAGAATTTCTAGTGTTTATGTTCACATGTATGTAATTTGTTTCAGGCTCCATAAATGATACATAGATTTACTTATACAATGTAGTATTTAAACCAAAGACAATGTAGAGCTAACTGACCTATGGAGTAAGAAGTTGACAGGCTTCCTAATGCCCTGGAGCTTGCAGAGCTACATGTATTATAGGGCATCAGGAAGCCGATTTGTTGTTGTATCATGTTTATGGTCCCGTCCTGTCCTTGCTATTGCCAAGGACGCCACATGTGGTTTACTCCACCCATTGTGGGACGCTGTCATACATGTGAAATACCCCTCAAGTGTGGCATTAAACACCAACTAATCAATCTGCTGGTTAGTTTTCATTGTTATGATTTCATTATTAATAAACAATGTGACTACATGTATCTATTAGGTTGACCATCTACTACATCTAGTCTTTAGTTTAGATGTTGACATTGACTACGTCTTACTCCCTCAAAAAATGAATCAGAAAAAGTTCTTTGTCACGGGTTAGTTGGAGAAATCAATGATTGCACGTGATGTCTCCAATGGGTAATCTGCAAGAAACGGGCACCCGGGCAAATTGACACTGTTTGCTATCCAGGCCAATAATTCTATGTTTATAAAGGAAGCTATTGTTTTATGAACCGGGCTTAAAAATGCTTAGATATTTGTGGCTGATCAAACAGAGGACAGTGAATCTGTTATTAGAGATCGAGCTTAGTTTCTTTCTGTCTTTAATCAGAGAATGTATCATTGCGGAGAGTCTTTCTGGCAAAGCTTGACAGGCTTGTGTGTAGCTTAAGGTCATATTTGACACTTGTCAATGGCGTGCGCGTCTCAATCCTCCTGAAAACATAGTGCGTATTGTGAACAGTGTATCTTCATGCATTCTCCACGTCCACTTTCTTCCTTCCCTGGAACTCTGCCAAATTCTACAAGGTTTTCTGTTTTATTTCTTCTGTGTTCATTTATGTTATATTCAATTCTAATGTTAAATTCACTGCCCAATGATGGGTAGATTGCAATCTGGACTAAGTTTTATAGGCCATTATTTGACAGTTTGTTCTTTATTTGGCACCTACATGTATAGTCATAGTTGGATTATCACCAATCATACCAATGCTGTAACGTTGCTGTTTATGTTAGGTACTGTGCTGTTTTTTTTCCAAATGATATTGTCACAAAATCAGGTAGTATTTTATAGGTTTAGGGGATACTTCGTTCCATGTGCAGTAAGCTTATATCAACATTTTTGATTTCTTCCGATTGTCTTTATATATAGGGGGTGATTTGCTTAAGCTTCTAATCAAAGAGGTATCACAAAGCAGATTTTTTTGTGGTGTACTGTTTTGTGTCTAGTGTAGTCATTGTTGATATTTATGTTACGGCTGGATGTTTCCTTCACTCCTTCGGCTGACATGCTACCATGTGAGTGAAATTACCCTAAGTATGGCGTAAAACCCCAATTTAACAAACAAATTCTCCCTATGTACATGTCCTTAGGTTCTTGCTGTATTTTCAGATTTGTCCTAGATGATAGTGCAAAGTCACGTCAGATGTTAATATCTAATGATGATCAAAGTGCACAAGGTCTCCCATATGTTTACTAATATTCTATTCTTATTATGCTCAGAAAATTGTAGTCTACATGTCATTCTTCACGTGTGTTTATGTTATCTGATGGTGTACATGTAACTGGTTACAGTTTTTACAAGGTCTCGGAGTCTCATATGTTTAATTCATGTGTGTTAAAAAAAACAATTTCATTTTATGGCAGGTATTGCTTTTATAGTTTTTTACAGAAACAAATAAATTGTGAATTGTATACCGTTAGTTCACAAAACTTTCTGTGTTTTTATTCACAGGTTCTACAGCGTGAGATAGAGAGTCAGTCAAAGGTGATATCATCCGTTCTTAAATTGAGTGAGCGTCTACAGAACTATGAGTGGGGCGTACTGGATGAGGAGGCACAGGAAGAGAGCGACCGCCATCAAATCACTGCCGTCAAGCTAGAGAAACGCTGGCATAATGTCTGGTTACGATCATTAGAATGGCAGTGTAGACTGGAAGAGGCTTTGACACAACTCAAGGTGAGAAAAAACCACTTTAACATGATCTTTTGTGTGAGATTAGGAGACTAAATAAACAATCTCTAAAGTGTGAAAATATGATATCCGACAGAACACAAAAATACCTGGGTATTTAACGGAATACTAGTTATATACATGTAAATACATTGTAGTTATTTGCAAATTTCAATAAGCTTTCTATTTTTTTGTTACACTTCAATAATTTTTAAAAAAAATCATGCATACTATGTATTTCTGTGAGATTTGCATACATGTATGCTTGACAAAGCAGAACAAAATAGCTTTTATAGGCACAACATATTGCAAAGGAAACCTATGATTTGCCGTGTGATTTTCTAAATTCTTTTTGCTTCATTTGTGATATCCTGTCAATCGCTATTTAAACTGATGTTTAATATACATTTACACAAAAATAGTTATCTAACAACTGTATATGATCAGAATTCTGTATATCAGAATTGAGTTATTTGATAAAAAAAAAGAAGAAAATATGTGTAGGATAGAATTAGCTAGAATGTCAAGAGCATTATTGTTTTTATACATTGATTTCTCTTTAAAACACCAAAATGCGTTGGACTTAAAATCTTAAAAAGTTTGTAGTGACTTGTTCTATTTAAATTATAACCAATTCTGATGGGCCTACACGTCATGTAGTTACAAAATATTATGACATAGCAAACTAAATGAATGGCTCTAATTTGAGCTTAGGTCAGATCTATCAATATTAGCTTGTGGTCAGATTTGACACTGAAAGCGGCTCTGCTATGTTTGTCTCATGTTAAACAGTCGTGACATTTGAACGGGTTAATACTTCAACAAGCACAGGTTTCCCAACAAGGTCAACCAAATTATCTAAATATCTGTTTTGTGAAAAAAAAAGCACAGTGCGTAGATTTGAACAGGTGTAATGAGGTGAACGTGTGCCGTTCTCACCTAAAATTGGCCAGGGGAAAACATTAGATAAAAACAATCCTATTTGGCCTCTCTGTCTTTTGTTTTTTTGTGAGAGGGGAAGGGGGGGGGAGGGGGGGGGTGCGGCGGCGGCGATGCTGATTTTATGTGTTGATAATTAATTGATGATAATATTAACTTTTTTTTTCAAACTTTTTTGAGAGCTCAGAGCTTTTAAAGCACTTTAAGATCAACCTATATGACAAACTGAAGATAATAATGTTATGCCTTTCTTTTTTCCTCCACCAATAGAACAACAAATTTTAGCCTGTAATATTGCATTGTTTTAATTCCATATCATTTAAATAATCTCTTATTCTTGTTAGGGTTGATAAGTATTTTCTGTGCAAAATAGCCCAACTATAAAACTCATAGGAGAGTATGTAAAGTCATGGAAATATAAAATGACCTTTGACCTACTTGACTAGTAAATAAATACAAGAGACTGTAGGAGGAAATGCTAACTCATTCTTCATTCCACTAACACCTTGTTTTTATCAGTTAATGTTGAACATACATAGTGTCTATATTCAAACAAACATGACAGTCTCCTATAAAGTGATATAGAATGAGTGCGTGGTATTTCAAGAGGCTATATCCGCTTATTTATGAGCTAATGTTGGCAGCACGTCGTCACTCGCCAAATACGCCACCCTCCTAAACGTTTGAAGACACTTGACATGTGACCTGGATACGATCATTGAGAAAATCAGCATTCACCTGTGAAATGGACGACTGTTTGACGTGTAATATTTACATATTCTCTGACTCATTTCTGACAAACAAACCACGCCTGACGCTTGCTCCCAGGCAGATATTTTTTCTGCTTTAAAGTTTGCAACCACCACCTGTAGCTTTAAAGAAATGCATTGAACTTTAAAAGTTTAATTTTTCTCAACTAACTGTCTCTCTTTAAGCTGGTACATGTATGTCAATGTAATATTGTCTACTACAACTTGTAAACCTTCACTAGTAAAATAAAATGTGTAACAGTGTATTAAAGTAACTATAAACTACATGTAACACTATTAAAATAGTTTTGCTGCTTGATAATTCTTAGTGCAGGCTTTGATTGTATTAAAGTGTTTGCTTTAAACATAGAAGATAGTTTTCCATTTGCGGATGTTTGGGTTGGAGATTTATGATGCCCTGGTGCCCTCTGAACTATAAAGTGGCATCAGGTAGTTGATTTGTTGTGGTGACTGGTTTTTTGTCCTGCCTTTGTGGAAATGTCCTGTCTCGTCTTTTATGTTACCATAAAAGACTAGTAAAGTTTTGTACGTCCGGCCTTCTTCTTCCACAATTTTTGTCCGATAAAGTTGAAATGTTGTTTAGACATTTATTGGGGTGTGAAGTTGTGCACCTTAAAATTTCATCTTATTCAGACTAATATTTTCAGAATAATTGTCACTTTTTTGTCTTTTTAGAGTTATTTTTGTCTGGCCTACTTCTTATACAATTTTTGTCCGATTAAGTTGAAATTTTGTATACACAATTATTGTGGCATGAAACTGCGCCTTAAAATTTCTACCAAATCAGACTAATATTTAAATTTGAATATAAATTTAACATAATATAAATTATTGTAATTTTCTATATTTTTAGAGGTCCTTTCATAGAGTGTTTTTAGCATGGCTAGCCTATATTGTGTGGTTTTCAGTTTAATGTGTTAAAGCGAAGGACCTGCAAAGCTTCCTCATGTCTTGTTATTATATAACGAAGGACATGCTTCCTCTTTATGTCACTTTATTATTTCAAACAGGGTATACATGTTATCCCATGCAGGCTTCAAAGGCATGAAATTTACAAAGTGCATGTAGCAGAATGATTTTGCAAAATTATACAACTCCTTTGGTACAAGTATAAACCAGATTTGAATGCTTTTTTTTCAGACATGCATGATGCTTATCAGTATATCAGGCATTAGAATGTGCTTGTACTATTTATAGTATGACTGCAACATCATAGAAT
>JAVFBY010181441.1:0-11206 GCA_034781015.1 Tonicella lineata | reverse complement strand
AATCCGCAGACTGCTTGCGGTCTGTAAGCTATTGTTCCCAGTCGATTTTCTTGTGTGCTACGTACGTTACATCATACATTATAAAAGGGTGCTCAGTCCCGAATGCGGGTGAGCCTGTCAATATGGGAGTTGTATACTTCTAGTTAATAGACTTCTGGTTGTAGTTGTACGTATTGTTCCCAAAAATATGATCTCAAATATCTGTTTTTCAAGAGTTATGAACATTTAAGAGTAAAGTAAAACACAGAATATGTGTACTATACTGACAACATCAAAACAAACAAAAAATTCCAACACCACTACATCCTGATTTTTTAAGAACATTTGAATTTATTAATTATGATACTTATGGGGCAAATTGGTCTTACTTTCTAGTGATCCAGGAAGGGTAATACTGCCACTGCCGGGTGTGGGTGGTATATCTGTAAACATAGACCTCTGACTGGGAGGGTGGGGCAGGAAATCACTTGGGTAGCTACCTAAGCCACTCAGAGGTAGACCTGACAAAACAACATTCAGCATACACTCAATTATAATTATAACAATCACAAACTTTACAAGGTTTTAACCTCAATAGAAGCATTCAAGCTTTTATTTCTGTACATTTTTAAATATATTTTTCTAAATACAGAGAAAGAAAATGTGACATGCCTCCACCAGGGAATATCTGTATCTTTTGTTTTAAATAAATTTACTTGTTTTCTTACTTTTTACATATACTATTATTATCTTTTTTCATTTTTTTAAATTTTAAGTGTGTTTTGCTGTTTTATTTAAAAAACAGACTTATTTAATAAATTTATTTTAATAAAATAAATTATTTTATAAATTAAATTATATTAAATATAAATATTAAATATAATTCATTTTATATTATTTTTGATTTTTTTAAAATAAGTTTTTATTTAATTCATTTTATATTATTTTTGATTTTTTTTAAATAAGTTTTTATTTTTCCTTAAAGGCCCACTAACTGATAAATGGGCTAAAACTATTTATAAAAGGAAAATCGGCGAGTTTCTGTATTTTTCCCAGACAGAAAAAGTTATGAACTTTGTTTTTTCCCATAAACTGAAAGTATTGATTTCCTATTTTTCTTTAAAATCAAAGTTTAAGTTTGTTTTTTGAGACGTTCACTACAAAATACAGTGAATGCAGGCATGTCACATTTTCTTTCTCTGCATTTATAAAAATAAATATTGTTTTGAAATATCCTTGCTTGACATTTGTACTTAAAAGCATGTTATATTGTATATAGTTGTTTTATACATGTATGTCCGTGGATCATATTAATAAATAAATAAATAAATTCAGGTAACATTATATTGGGAGTCTATCTAGCACAGTTGGTACAGTTGGTAGAGATTCTGATCTTCTGAACTCTGTTTAGTTTTTCTCTATATTTATGAAATTATGTTATGACCCAAGAATAACGAACATTTTAATTACCAGATGGTGTATTGAACAAGAGAATAATACTAGGATAAGCAGAGGGAACACAGGCCTATATCATTAGCCTACACTTTATTCTTTTAAAGTTTATTTGCTGTATGTATTTGATAATTACAATGAAATAAACACATGTGCTCGGTTGCTCAAAAGCAAGATTAGTAGCTAGATTAAAAGGAGATTTAAACATTAATCTAGTATTAGAGTTAGGCCTTCAACATGGAGTGACATCATCTAATCCAGGATTAAATGTAATAACGCTTTGATCATTTGGAGCCTGCACCTTTGAGAGGAGAGACTACAATATATATCACTCTAATCCATACATTCACAACAATAAATATATACCTATTCTGCTGAACATACCTGCAAGACTAGCTGGGCTATATCTACGTCCTGACATAGGACTGTAGAAGTTCCTTTGCATTTGTTCCCAATGGATACGAGAAGCAAGATGAGCAATGGGTTCGCCTCCTGCCACGGGACTTCGCATCGCAAGTAACGACACATCAGAATGGGCTGGGCTTGTGGGTAATCTGGAAAAACAAACCACACCTTGAAATTGACGCCAGGTAAAAATTAAACTGACTGATTGTATTGTTTGTATCGTTGACGGAAAGCTACAAGTATCTGATGGTTCTAATAGATAATAAACAACTCTATACACTAATAAATTCCGCAGTAAATTAGTTTACAGGAAGAGGACAATTAATTCCTTACATTCATCATAGTTTTTTCTCCCACTATTTGACATTTCAATTAGGATCAGTTCCTATTTCAGGTAGTTTGTACCTACTGACTCTGCCCTGGGGTTACTGGCAGGTCAATCGGATGCTAGTGTATCTCATAATTATCCTCACCTACTAAGAGATTTCACCATGACATGACAATGTTAGCAGAGGCTAACCTAAAACAATGGCTGGTCACACTTTAATGAATTCAGTAAATAATCAGTCAATTATTATCATAAACAAATATCATAAATTCAACATTATAACAATCAATACAGCTACCGCTACACTTTTTTTTCTTTTCTTAAAGTGACATTTAGCAGCTTACTGCATGTACCAGAATTTAAAGACTTTTAAAGAACTATAATGGAAGCTAGTCGGAAAATAAGTAAATAAATTTATTGATAGTTAACAATCATATTTATCTGAGCGTAGGATTATAACCTTGCCTACATTTTGTAACAAAAAAATCCTCCCAAGAAATGAACTTAAAATACAAGCCTATCGAAAAGCTCAGTAAATCCTCTTTTAATCTGCCAGAGGAAGTCTCTTAAAATGAGATTTCTGTCATTGCAAGAAATGACCCAGGTAATGAAGAGTAGCAAAAGACAAGTTTATTCCACACTCCTCTCAATGATAGATTGAGAAAGAGAACAAAATGGGCAGGGTTTTGAGTTATCTTATGAAAACAGAATCATTGTCAAGGTGTGATTGCATGTATCTGTGCTTTTATATTAAACAATGTCCTTTTATAGACTAATATAGTTGACAAATAATATTCCTAGCTATAGAAAAGCCAATACAGGGGTTGTTACAACCGTTAAAACCTGCTTGATCACCTTTTGATTTACCAAATTGATTTATTGATTTCTTGGTGTTTAACGCATTGCTCACAAGAATTTCCCCTTTATGACAGATTATCAGTCACATGGTTGGAAGAACCCACCATTGATGTCACCGACTACAAGAAAGACAGGACAGGACAAATACAGCAAACAAGTAGGACATCACATCGACTTGGTTCCTTGGTGTCACTTTAATAGCTCTGAGTGCACCCTGCCATCCCACCACTGTATTTATTTCAAAGCTGAGTAATTACTGATTAGCCTGCTTTGATTGGCTGCAGGTATGAGATAATGATCTTACCCATGTGACGGTTGATGGTAGGCATAGGGTGGCCAGTGATAACGCCCCTCTAACGTGTGGGTATTCATAGGCAGAGGATGATTAATGGAGTAAGGAATATGAGGGTAGGGAAACGACAAACCTGAAACAAACAACAACAATGTTACAACTATTGAGGGGTAGAGAAACGACAAACCTGAAACAAACAACAACAATGTTACAACTATTGAGGGTAGGGAAACGACTAACCTGAAGAAAAAAAAAATTTGTCAAGTCTTTAATTCTGTTATATTCCATTTAATATAGTACTGTAGACAACTTGTGAAACTCTGAAGAAAGTTCAGTTTTAAAACATCATTATGCCTCAACAAACAGAAAACATATTTATTTACTTTGGATCAAATCAAATTACGAACTGCCACCAATGTTCTGAAAGACGTTTATGTCAAATTGTCAAACCATATTAAGAAGTAATGGTCTTGGTAGAGACAATCCTGTACATACCATATTGAGATTCCAGTAGACCATTCCGTGGATCTAGGAAAGGTTGTCCGAAGTAAGTGGGTATCCTGGTATCAGCTGGGGGCGGGAGAGGTGTTGGTCCAACCCCCCTATCAACTGTCTCCACTCGACTGCCTGCTTTACTGCGGTCCGTGGATGAGGGTTCTTCATCGACACGACTCAGATGAGAGCTGGGTGGCCGACTGACAACCGTGTGGCGATTCTTCTGACTTGTCAGCCCTGTACAAAGAATACCAGAAAATGTAAATAAAACAAAAACAACACAGGCTTCAGAAGAATTGGTCATTCTAGGTTATTTCATCTATGAATATCACAGTAAAATTCAAATTAAGTAAGTAACATGTGGTGTACCTTCAATCGCCTGTCAAATGGCATGCACATTGAAAGTCTGTGGTTTAAAAAAAGAAAATCACAGGAGATACGTGAACAGTGATTTGAAAAAAAGTAACACATAACAAAATCCTATGTACAATTTTTTGGCACATGTTGAAAAGAAGGATATACATGTATATCGACTTGAAGGTTCCCTTGGTATGTGGTTGAAAACGATCTGAAAATGATTTCAACAGTTATAAAGTATTTACAAACCATTGTGCATACATCATATGATAGATTGACTTGTTACTAAATGATTTCAAACTAATTACAAAGACATGCATATCTTCACAGATTTATACCAAAACATCTCAATTTATTTGAACTCCTTACTTAATATAATTACCCCGTGACGTTTGGGTAGGCCTACATGTCACGGAGGTATGCTAGACGAGTAGCACTTTGAATGGTATGAAGAGTAAAACTTTGGGTGAAATAAAATGGCATCATGTTGTGTATGCCTTATATATCACAAGATGTTATACTCAGAAACCCCAACAGAAAAAGAGATTAAAATGCCCACCTGCCATTAGTTGTAGGCCCATGTGCTCGGCCTACGTGCTGTAGCCGGGATAATCACGAGTAAGTGGACATGTACTTACTGAGATAGAGATTATCAGATGAACAAGGTACGAAACACGACCCAAACATTTTGCCGTAAAGCTCAAATGACTTTTAAACAAGACCGTGAAACATCAGGCTTCACCTATCTAAATAATCCGAGACCAATCTCCCTGGCTAGCTATAGCCCGGGGTAATCGTTACCAAACCTGAGAAGCCTTAACAAGCACGTCTACATGGTGTAAGAATTTGAACAAAGACAAGACGGAAACGTAATACACACTAATATCCAAATGGTTCACGAAACCATTGTGCCACTCAACTTGTAACATAAGTCTAACATATTACCTACTAATTACAGGCTATAAAGGTAGAACAGGGGAATTGTTTGTATTATTGTTGCCCGTATTTTGACGGAGAGTTCAGACTAGTTTTTGTCTGACCTGAGAATGACCCGAAACTCAATTGCAGAAGAGAATCAACCAGACTATTTACATCAGCTTGTATAATAATACATTATAATACACAGATCATTGGGTGTCATTCACTTTATAGAAACCAAACAGACCAATTTACTTTTATTCCAAAGACAGCTGGCTGAACAATCTATCATAATATTATTAGTGAAGCATGTTCAAGAGTCAAAGCTGACAATCAAATTGCTATATAAAATGTACATGTATATGCCAGATGACATTGTCATTATTTTTTGTAAAGAAATAGACAGAGATAATCCAATCAGTATATTAATACTTGGAGTTTTTAACCTTTTTTTTACACAACACAAATGTTTGCACTTTTTCTGTGATCATCATATATATTTATTAATGGATACTAGTAGACATATACATTTTGTATATAAGCTTACATAACTTTGCATGAGTATAGTGCAATGTCAAAATATAACATTCATAGAATATCCTCTTTTAAGACAGTTCAAAACATGGCCATTATATCACAGAGAGGTCATTCAAAAAGTATAAAACTATCTGGTTTTTAACTAAACAATAAACTGATTGAGATAGGCATTGTCATGGACATTGTCATCATGACATGTATGTAAAATTAATAAAAAAAGAAAAATAAACTTTCGATCTATATTAATTACCCCACGGCCCAGATATATTTTTTCTTGAACAATGTTATAAACAGTAATTTGATAGAGCCAAAGTAGTTAATTTAGATAAAGAAATTCTCATTCTTAGACAAATCTTGAAGTAAGGATTCCTGAATTTTTCTATAAGAGAGGAAATCTATCTTAAGGAAATATGTATTAACATTTCACATTGGATTTTTGTTCTAACAAACCAACTTGTAGACATAATTAACAGATAAAATGGACCCTTGCAACTTATTCTGTAACTGCAGGCCTGTGCTGTAAGTTTTTTTAGCATAACCTGAAAACAGTCCTCCAAAGTTTTTAAGATGTTTTAAGGTATTTTTAAGAATACCATTTGTATTTGTCACTCCTTTGTTGATTTTTGTAAATACATAAATGTGCATTTATGAAAAAAAATTGCATTTATGAAAAATGAAGCAAAATTGCTCTACAATACAAACTTTATTGATGATCAGATTGACCAAATTTGTCAAAATCAGTAGCAAACTGCAATTTTATTTGAACACTGCAAGCTATTTGGATAACCTATAAATCGGTCCTCCTTAAACAAGTTTGTTTAATAATGGGAGGACCCATTGGTCCATTCTTCCTAACAGCACAGGCCTGCACTGATGGGCATCCGGTTATTAAAACATAAAATAAGTGAAACAATTTAATATAATATGAAGAAATAAAAATTACGTCATCAGATTTTTTCACCTAGCTGCTACATGTACATCTATATTGTCAGCATCTCCTTAATTAAGGATTATACTTTAAGCACTAAGTCACCTGTACGATTAAATTAGATATATCACTGTTTAAGTAGATGCCTATTGTTATAAATAGAAAGTTAATAGTTGATGGGACATTACAAATATAACATGTACTTATTTCTTACTTATACAGTCAACTTAAAGCTCGTGTATTGAAATGAAGTGGTAAGGTGAATATGCTGAATCTGATTCAAGATTCAAGATTCAAGATTTTATTGCACGAAACACCCCATAGGGTAGAGTACAAGACTAACAATAAACATTAAAATATAACATAAGGAACATTACTAATAAACATATTTACAGATGACATACATGGTATAGTGCATATTTCGACTAATTTGTTTTACCATATTATTATGGTTAAATAAAGGCTTACTTTGATGAACTTAGTCTCACCGACGTACTTAAATAGCTCTAAGCCAAAGAGTCAAAAGACAAAGAAACTTACGTATTTTGAACTCAGTTTGGTAAAATCCAAAAATCACAGATAATCAAATATGCAAGTAAATCCCATTATGTGCAACAAGATTGTATAGAGAATGTTGGTTGATTTAACCCAGTGACGGCCTAAGCCAAGCTTCCTCTAAAGGGTGTCTAGTAGAGACTAAGGTTGAAGAGGCAGTGTAACATACAAGCAGACCTCCCAACACGGGGCAAACTCAGTCAGCACCAAGCTGCCGACAATACCTAAACCTTCTACCAAACCACATCTGTTTTTCACTTTTTCTGTCAATCACTTTTCCTGAGAAAACATTAGTTGGGTGTCAACAAACAGGGCTGGGAGTAAAGCTGCTGACTGCTAAATAAACCAGTTGTCAGGCTCGGGGTCTGACTTCATACCATATCACTTCTTACCAGCACACCGGAATAATCCAAATCATTAAGAAATAAACTGTGAAACGAGATAAAAATTGAAGAGAGTTTGAGCTATTTCCTTCCATCCACTCGACAGAAACTAAAGGATTTGGCAAAGAGTCAACTTCTCCTTGGGTCTATATTTATATGTTTTGTCCAGCAGTGGACTGTATTGCTACAGACTGGGCTTCACCTGCAGTAGTAGTCCGAGATGCAGATGAAGTAGTTGCCGTGTGGTAATAAAGAAGGGGAGGTATAGTCACACCTCGTCTACCCAATGGTGTTCCCTGGACACGGCCAGCCACTCAGATACTGCTTAATAATGAGTGGGTGTTCTCAGCATTAGCTCCACAACACAGCAACATTCCAATACATCATAGAGATCATGTTCTGTAACAGGTAAAAAATGATCATTGGATTCTGTCAGATGATCGTGGCGGACAGCTGTTCACGTGTGTGTGGTCTCCAGGACACCGCCGATGACTCGAGCTTGTGTTCAGCCTAGTGTAGCGAGTCCATTGAGAGGCTCTATTGACGGTCTACTAGCCTTTTCGAAACTTGTCAATACGTACCTGTCTCTCAGCCCAGCTCAACAGACATTTTCTAAATACAGTCTTTGTCCTGCTCACAATATCACACATTTATAAGTACTGTAGCCATGTAAATGAGGCTTCAGCCTTTAAGTGGATCCCTCCTTTTGAAGTCCTTGTGGACAACTTTCAAACCTTTTCAACAGACTTCATTAAAAAGTGTACCTTATTGAGCTACCTAGTCATTTCCTATTTTTAAGAAGTATATCAATTTAAAAACGGCTTTTATCTGTAAGCAGATAGTAGATTCTATAGAAATGCCATCATAAAAAAACTAAACTCAAATCGACTTTCCCTCCGTGGAAATAAAAGATTTGGTGATAATGGGGTAGTCATGCGCCCGGCAGACATTTTTAACACCTGGCCAACCACAGGTTTATTGGGCATTTGTTAACACATGTTTCTATTGATACATTGAAATCATAACACTAGTATTACACTCCCACTGCACAGAAAAAAATCAACTTCTCGATCCTTCTAAGCAAAAATATCTATCTAATTTCAAATTTATATAGATAATAAGAAAATTTGTGGAAAATAACTTATTGTGTGTAATTGATCAAGTTTGTCATACTTAGCCACAATTGAATAATAGTAAATCTTAGCTTGGTCATAAACAGTCATTTTTATGACAATTTGTGAATACATGTACCAGACAAAAAGGCCCATTAACGAGTTAATATATTAGCATTTTTCTAGAGTTGTTACCATATAATATAAGCATTTTTCCCGAGTTGATGCCATATAATAGCGTTTTTCCCGAGTAGATACCATATCATAGCATTTTCCGCAAGTTGATTCCATATAATAAAATTATTCCTGAGTTGATACCATATAATAGCATTTTTCCTGAGTTGATACAATATAATAGCATTTTTCCTGAGTTGATACAATATAATAGCATTTTTCTCAAGTTGTTGCCATATAATAGCATTTTTCCCAAATTTATACCATATAATATCATTTTTCCCAAGTTGATACCATATAATAGCATTTGTTTCTGAGTTGATACCATACAATAACATTTTTTTTACGTTGATACCATATTAAGCATTTTTCCAGAGTTGTAACCATATAATAGTATTTTTCCTGAGTTGATGCCATATAATAACATTTTTCTTAAGTTGATGCCATATAATAGCATTTTTCCCGAGTTGTTACCATGTAATAGCATTGTTCCGAAGTTAATACCATATAATAGCATTTTCCTAAGTTGATACAATATAAAAGCATTTTTCCTGAGTTTATACCATATAATAGCATTTTTCTAGAGCTGTTACCATAAAATAGCATTTTTTCCAAGTTGATACCATATAATAGAATTTTTCCTGAGTTGATACCATATAATAGTATTTTTCCTGAGTTGATACCATATAATAGCATTTTTCCTGAGTTAATACCATATAATAGCATTTTTCCTCAGTTGATACCATATAATAGCATTTTTCCTGAGTTAATACCATATAATAGCATTTTTCTCGAGTTGATACCATATAATAACATTTTTCTCGAGTTAATACCATATAATAGCATTTTTCTCGAGTTGATACCATATTAAGCATTTTGACCAAGTCAATACCATATAATAGCATTTTCCCAAGTTGATACCATATAATAGCATTATTCCCAAGTTGATACATTATACAATAGGTAAAATGTGATGTTTTACTTTCATAGTGAAATTAGACCTTTGCAGTTATCCAGGTGGTAGAAATGAATACAAATCAGTCTCCATATTAGACTTATTGGCAATTCACATTTGTGGTTATTTCAGATACATGATCAGCACAGGTTAAATTAGTCTAAACACAGGGTCATGAAAAGAAGCGTTTATTGATAATCAGAGATTGAATGAGTAAGGAGGCCTGTGGTTTACTACCGGAAACCATAGACTAATGTCATAAATGTCAAATCACTTTGAAATTCTCATCAGAAACCGGCTGACTTTCTCCACTTCCTTTCTTTATGTGCTTTTTTAAGCTGATCAAGAGGGTTATAAGTATGTTGGTATGAGCCTTGAGCCTATCCTAGGGGAGATATTAACAGACATTCAGTGTTTATCAGGGAGCCAGTGGCCCCAGGGCAGCCCTGATTTGCATAGCTAACAGATTATGTTAATTTCTCCCCCTATCAATCATGTGGAAGCTCACTATAACACTTGTAGATATGTCAGTTAGCTCTCGGATATCAAAGCCAGGGCAAAGGCTGATAACAGATCTATATGATTCAGAGCCTCAGGGTAAACAAACCAATCAGTAGCCTGGACAAGACGGGCGGGGTAATCAACTGCCAGTTAACAAGACTCTTATTGATCACTGATCTACTGTGGTAAGCCAATGAGACAGGCTCATGCTCAATCAGTCCCAACTCAACTGTGACTAACTTACCTCCATGTTAAAGAACCTATTTACATCATAGCTCTTATAATTTATCGACTGCTCCGAATTTTATAAATCATATTTCCTATAATTTATTGACTGCTCAGAATTTTATAAACTTTTATGATTTTTTTTATTAGGAAGGTTCCAAATGACTCTCAGATTGGAAAAAAAGCGATCAAATTTCTATAGATGTGAAATAAGAGGAAATATTTGGATAGATTTGAAGAGACTGTGGATTGGATCGGTTATTCCTATTTTATAGATGCCAAACTGTGATCAGTTATTGTTACCATAAAGTTATGACGTTACGACAACAGAATTAGATGATTCGAGAAATTACATTGTCACTTTATGGCAAGGTGGGACAAACTGCAATACTGCATATACTTTAATGGTTTAAGTGGTCATGGTGGTTTTAATGATATACATATCATAATCTCTCTGACATGTTTACTGCTCTCTTATAGTTAAGTGTAAAAACAACTGCAACTCTGGTACTAGCATTTCTGTGTATTCCATATTTGAGAAAGTAAATCGCACTGGCACAGGGAATCCGAAAAACAACAAATTATCATGTTCTTTATTAACTCTCAGAGACAAATATTCAATGGACTATAAACTTGAGTAGTCATAGGTGTGTATTCCATATGTATATAAAATTTTTGACTTCTCGAGTTGTAACTCACCCATGATAACTCAAACTTAAAGTCCATTGAAAACTTGTCTCTGAGAGTTAATA
>JAVFBY010181330.1:0-11208 GCA_034781015.1 Tonicella lineata | reverse complement strand
TTTTTTGGGGGGGGGGATAAAAATTATTATTATTTATATTAAATACATATCCCATATTACGATAGGCGGAGAGGAGCTATGTTACCAATCCCTTCCACTCTGCTACACGAGTTTTAAACTGATTAGTAGAATCAGATGTTTGACTGTTAGTTGGGAGATCATTCCATAGTTTAGCTCTTTGGTACTTTAAACTTGATAAACCGTGAAATAATAATAATGACAATCACTTTGATAATGCGGATAATATTTATTAAAGAAAATTAGATAATTATTGGCAATAGTTTAAGTCGTATACAAACACTCGAAATATTATTTGGAATTGTTATACACATATATTTCCAAATTTATAGTGGATTATTTATTTCTTAAAATGACCGTTATTCCCGATAGGAGAGAAGTATATAAATGACTTTTTTTTTAAAAATGCATTATATTATAAATATATTTTGGAAATAGTTCATGCAATGGGTGGTTTACTATTATTTTTTTTTTATAATCCCACCTCCATATAGTCTCATAATTTATATTTGTATATTTGGTTTATTTGGGATTAACGCCATGCACAGTGGTATTTCATCTATAAAGTGGCTTGCTATATTGCGAAGGGAACCACCCTTGACGTCGCTGGCAACATCAAAGACGGGAAAAGCTAATGACAGGACACCGCAACAAATCTGCTTCCTGATGCCCATTCGCTCAGAGAGCACTAGGTCGTCAGATATTTTGATAGATGTGCTGCAAACGGCATAGATACTGCATACGGCATATATGCTGCATACTGCATATGTGTTCCATGCGGCATATATGTTGTGTATTTTGTCCGAGTACAATTAACTTAATTAATATCATATTCCTATCAAAATCTGTAGAAAAAAAGTTCCTATCTATTTTTGGTACAAACAAATATATAAATGACAACTCTTACACACTTCCAAAGAAGATATTTAGTTTTAATATTTAAATAAGGTGTTGGAAACAATAAACTCGAAAATTTTATTATTTTATTTTACTTTTTATGATATAGAACAAGTGCAAATCCTTTGTCGTGTTTTTTTACTAAAACCTCGCAATTGTTGAATTTTAAAGCGAATGCCAGATAGATTGTAGAAGTCCATGCCATTAATGAAAAAGAACAGACATACAAATAACAAGAACTCTATACAGAATCGGTGCGAGAACAATAGTTGTTAAATTAGAAAGGACCATTCAAATGTCAAAATCGTGACACAAAAAATAGGAAACAATTTCAAAGTGGAATAGGAAAATTCTGTTTGCCTTGGGGCTAGTTTTGCACGTGGTCGGCTAAACTCTAGAGTGTTCCACAGTTGCCCTCAAGTAGGCATCGAGTGGGGTTGGTCTTGCCTCGCGGTACATTTGTTAGTTTTGGTGTCACCGGTTCTTTGCTGACATGTTGTTGTTGTATCAGGTTACAATGCCGACTGTTGACACTGTGGAGTGAGCTTGCGCAAGTCAATCTAATGCTGCCGTTTGTAGGGCTTAGCTTCTAAATCCTAAAATTGGTTTATAGTTAGATGACTTGTTGTTGGGTAATGAATCGTAGTCTTGTCCAGTGATTAATTGAGCGTTAAGTGATGGGTGTACATGAGTAACATTCCACACATGTGTAGCATTCCTTTGGTCTGTAGAAACCATGTTCTGTATGCTCTACGCCTCTTTAGTTTCGCTTTCAACCACATGTTAGGTGACATATAAATTAAGAGCTGTCAAAAATCCGTATTCGTTAAATATATATCGAACCCGAGACCTTTGGTAGTAAAGCCTTATAATTCGCTTGTCAATTTACGAATGGCCAAATTTGAAGAATATAAAAATTGTAACGGCTAGGGGATATTGTTGAAGATTCAAAAGATAAAAATTAAGCGCTCAGACGAAATAATTTTACCATGTGCTGCAAACGTTAATACCGTTAATAAGTTTGACAGTTTTTATTATGACAGTGTTTATCCGAATATCACAGCCACTTCGCTGGTGTTTCAAATAAGCCTTATACAAATATGAGCTGGAATATTTCTTCCAAGTTTTGTAGTCATATAGGTCTGAAATATTAACCGGTCATGACACATAGTTTTACATTATCTGTATCGAAATAATGCTTATTAAGTGTATCAGTACATCTTTGAATAATTTGTCAAGGTGCTAGGAATTACATTTTCTTTCAATGTGTGTTCTACTGATTTGAAAAGAGCCAAAGGTGTGGTTCGACAAAACTGGCAGATCGAGGCAGGAGTCCTAGGCCACCCACTAAGGCATGTGGCTCTCATGTGCGCTTTAACGAACACAACTCCACATCAATAAAGAGGAACGAGGGGTCTGCAGCTTCCATATACTGTAATGTACGAGATCAAATTCCCTACAGATTCAAAACAATCGCAAACCGTGTCCCTATTCTGACCTACCAGTGTGACAATATACATTTACAATTGTCACTATAGCGCATGTACATGTTTTATAGTGTGGCTAGTGTCATTATCAATTTAACTGTTCGACAAATTTGTTTATGTTGTCAGCATGTAAGACAATTTCTGTTATATTAAAAAAAAGACAATAGCTTCCACGCGAAGCACAAAACAGATTTTGATCAGCTTAAGGTTCAAGCATGCAGAAAATAATAAAAATGTAAACTTATTACGAGAAAGAAAGCATGTGAGGCATTTAGGGACTGAAGATGGTATAACACGAATAACTTCTGTATCAATGGCAACTTCTTGATAAATTCGTTTCAATCATATTCTAGTTACTGTTATTAAGTTACAACGTTACAATCACAGTCAACAGATCATTTCCAAGTTGTTACTTAAAAAATAGTCTCTGGAATGAGATGGAAAAGTTGTAACAAATTTATTACGATGTTGCCGTTCATACATAAGTTATATTCTTTAATTGTTAAAAGCATAAACTGAGTACCGGTATCACGGCGGTATGTGAAATGTGGACAACGACTTATACTGTTTATTCAAAGATTAGCAATATCAATCAAAGTCGACATTGCTTGAATGAACTGAAATACCGATTAAACATTGGTATCAATTTTGATAATGTAATGATAATTTGCTAATAGCTGTATTGCAAAATGTGAATGACCATATTGATACAAAGTTGGAAGACTGTTTGTATTGTATGGTAAGGTTATTGAGACTGCATAATGTTTTCTAACGGTGAGATCTAATACACCATTTTTTAATCGAAGTGTCAAAACTAATTAACAAACTGTTTTATAGTTAAAACTCTATTTTAGTTTACTATTATGTTGTGTTATTAAACAGAGAGTTGCAGGCGACATATTTGTACTTATACTTCTCGACTATGGCTTTTTGTTTACTACTTTGAACGCAAAGGAAACATAGATATTCGTTAAATATTATCATTAAAAATGCAATAATGCCCAAGCTTCGTATATGGTCTACGTGTACGTCTGCATTTATGTATTCAGCCGAATGTCCCAATGGAGAATTTAATTATTTCATATGTAAACACATCAATCTCTTTTCAACCATTGATTCCTTCAAATATATACCGCGATTTAGCCATGAAATCGTCAGAAGTTAATGACTTCTGTTATAGTTGGAGACCAGTTACTGCTGGTAATGCAGTGCCCTACTCCGAGGTCTAGGTTCGATTCTCGTACCGTATACATAACATATTGTTAAAATTACTACATTATATCTGATAATCTGAATAGATTCAGCAACATAGCATTGTGTGGTGGGATTTACCTCTCGTATTATCACATAAACAAGTATAACAGCCGTTCAAATAATCTAGTACTTTAGTTGATAGCAATTTAGGGAATCCAATTCAAAACCCATAGATGTTTGACCATACTACACTACCACCATGTGCTTAGCACCTTCATCCTAGAGATTTAGATTAGTTGCTACAGATCTTTCATCGGGACATTTTGTATCACAATGTTGTTGGGTCATCACTACAGAGCTTAACTTAACACCACAACAGCTAAACAATGAGTTCATATAATATATAAAATTCGACTTTCATAATTAATTCCTTTTTCCGTCTTCAGGATCATTTCGTTGAGTTGTGAGTTTCATCTATTGAATTAAACTATTCGGTATAGAATCGCAATATCCTTCTGTGTGAAAGCAGTTTTGATTTTTTTCTCACCAATAACTACATGTAATTCTACACTTTTAACTTGCATGGTGACATCTTTTTTATCAGGTATTTTAGTTGTTGGTTGAACTAATCAGACAATACTTGTTTTTAGATTACAACTTATATTTATTATCATGAAATGATTTAAATAATGCTACGATATTTTGCAAAACAGTTTTAAAGATATTTAATTGTAATTCTTACAACTAAAATGATAATATTTCAAGCTAAATGTCTGTCCTTTTCAGTTGTTTTCAATTCCCCTTTTGATGTACGGTCATGGATGCTTCAGGTTGGAACAGTCAAGCCATAACAAATGTGAAATGTAGAAATTGGTAAAATGTTCATGCCACAGCGGAACTGAAATACAACTGAATGTGGCGAAGAACACTAATCAATCAACCAATCATTTACCATCTATAGCGAATCGTCGCTTGAAAATAATATAATTGTTACTTTTTACTGCTTGGGGTCGTTTTAAGTCTTACCTATTTTCTGATTTTCTGAAAAATTGTAATGACTTTAATACCATCTTATCTTATATGTATTGTAGTCATGTTTTATGTACCGGTACAACTAGCTTTTTAAAAATGTTTTACGGAGCATATTAATGCGGTAATAGTAAAATGTGCCACTTGATCTCGATATTATGATTAGCAGTGTGTTATCGGTGGGAACTTCCTGATGCCTTGTGCTAAGAGGTTTCAGGAAGCCAATTTGTTGTGGTGTCCTGCTCTTGTCCTGTCATGTCTTTTATGTCACCGATTGAGTCAAAAGAGGTTTCCTCGTCACATTTTTCTTACACGTAGTCATGAAGATCAAATACCTTTGAGCACTCAATTAATAAATCGACTAGTACATTTATGCCATCATATGGATTAAGACCTTCTAAATCAGCTTTGATGTCCAGCAGAACAAATATACAATCTGATGCCGTTATCGTTATTATTATTTACTTGAGTGTCACATTTCATCAATTTAATACAATGGTCTACACACGATTTGAATTGTGTTAAAACATAAGAATAATTTTATAGTAAAGACATCATATCGATAACGACTTCAACATTATGAGATGGCCATATATGCTGCGATTTTAAATCTAGCATTTGGAAAATTGATCATTGACAGTTCTATATCATTATAAGTCTACTTTGTATCCGTAGAGAACATGCATGGTAGCTATAACAAAAAAAGAATAATTTGTTTATGGTTACCGTAACATTAAACTTACCAGCTTGTGCCAGGTCAACGGGTTCAGATTTGTTGGGAAGAGTTGTTGTAAAATGGCACTGGTCGCCGGGGACTGTGCCCAGTGCTGACCCGGCTGTTATATGGCGTTGACTAGACCATGTGTTCTGCAGGTGCTCTCTGTCATACATACTGACAGGTAAGCCCGAATAGGCTGCCAGGTGTGAATAGTCATTGGTCATCGGGGTCATGGAACAACTGGACGGATACCTGCCCCCAAAACTACAGCTTAACTGGGACCCGGACGAATGTTGCTGAGCTGGAACTTGCATAAGATTAGGAGAATGTTGCAGAGCTGACCCCATGGTAGCTGGGGAGAGCATGGCGGAAGTGTCAAAAGATTGGCTAGTGTTAACTGCACAAGCCATGTTCATTGTGTTCATGGCATTAGTTTGGGAGTGTAAAATATCATAATGTGTTCCGAGCATGGGCGAGGCTGCGGTCATCCCCATCCCCATACCGTTCATCATACCGAAAGGTCGAAGAGCTTGACACTTTCGACGAAATCCTCTTGGACGTCTTCTAAAGGATCCCTCCTCGAACATGAATTCTGCTGCGGGGTCAATTGTCCAGTAATGTCCCTTACCCGGTCTACCGAAACCTTTAGGTAACTTGATGAAGCACTCGTTTAAAGAGAGATTATGCCGGACTGAATTCTTCCAACCTTGATAAGTGCCGCGGAAGAATGGAAACCTGGTTTGAAGAAATTGATAAATCTCGTTCAATGTACACATTTTTCTCGGAGTGGCTTGAATGGCCATCGCAATGAGAGCTATATAGGAATACGGAGGCTTCTCCTGTCGACGAATACCGGCTCCGGCCTTCTTCGTCTTTCCACCATCACTGTCATTACTTGTCGTTGTTGGAAGGCACGTTTCCTCTTGGGGCTCTTTCTCTTGCACTGGAACGTCAGGGGGTGTGCAAGTGACATGCTGTGACATTCCATCCATGTGCGCCATAAACGACTTGTCGGCTTTACACGAGACAATTGTATCCATCATAGTATCGCCGTATAAATATTGCTGTTAATATTTAGTAAAACGCGTAAACTTATTTACATGACAAGAACTACTATTATTCATATATACCTCTAAGTTTCTATAGTCTATGTTCCACGTGAGGTTCTTTCTGAGAGTGATTATTGTCCACCAAGACATTTGCTTAAGTAAGCAGTTGTCAGTGTTTGCGGACTTGTATACCGACTAATATCAGATCACGTGGGGTAACAAATGCACCCTATGGTACGAAACAGTGGTAATTTTATACGCTCGTGCCACCAAGGCGATTCTGACGCTGATTCCTAGCAACTGCTGGATGAGTCTAAATTTAGACCAAAGGGGGGATTCTTAGAAACTTTCCGAGCCGCCCAGCCTCAGCTTTAAAACAAATGAAAAGTTTTCTCTTTCTCTTTCTACAACTTTAACTTTCACAAAGTTTGTTTGAAAAAAGAACCAAAAGCTAAACTGCGTCCCCTAACTGCAACAAGTGGACTCTTAGTCGTTTAAGTAATGATGGTGAGCCTTTAATTGTACCTCCCACATCGCTTAAGTTAGTGAGACCGTGATGGGCGGAGCTTCAGAGACATCCAGCCCGTTCTGTTGATTCAGTTGGTAATACCATAAATACGCTGTCGGTCGGATCGGAAACCGGAACAAAGGCCAGTAAGTGGAAAGCTGCAGGGGAAAATAATAGAGAAATTCATAGCCGGGAAATGTTTGGCATATGGGACGGAAGCTGAATTATGTTTTTTGCTAGTCGGTTTGACCTGATCGGCGCGTGAGGTACAGACGACGGCCGGCGACACAACATTCCTGCAATCTCGACCCCCGGGGAATCAGTGCACGCAACCTTTATACAAATATAAACACACATTCTCAACGATTTATGATAACTATATTCCACACTGATTATTCCCGATGAATCTCAAACATAACTCATATTCTAGTACTTATAAATAGGGTTTGTTTGCGGTTTTTTTAAATCGACTCATAGATTTTTAATCTCTGCGATTGTCACAGAGACTGAATATTATCCAAGGACATATATGGATAAACGGTAACGAGAAAACAGCACCCACAAATAAAACAAAAAATTAAACTAATAATTATCAATATTTAAAATTTAAAAATATTTAACGCCCCCCCCCCCCCCCCTCCAAAAAAAAAATCAGTCACAACCTAATGTATTTGTTTGGATTTGTTGTAATGGCAACGAGAAAGTGACCAAAGAGTCGATTATCCGTTCTTTGATTAAAATTATATTTGGAAAATAAACTTAAAAAACCAAGTACCTTTTTACACATAATACGTTTTGAAAAATTGAAAAATGGCAAATCAATTACAGTGATAAACTGGTTGACTGTAAGTTGGAAATGAAAAGTTAGACAACAAGGGTTTGGTAAGTGCTTTTTATTCATGTATATATGGTGAAGTTTTAAAAAGACATGGTGGCACAAAATAATGCATTTTTTGCATAATTATAGAATTACATGAGTAATACTTATTTTTCTCACGAAGCAGAAGTAAGAAGCTTTTCGTTAATTCCATCTCAACTTTCTACGCTAAGTAAAAGTTTAGAAGTAACTAAAAGTATTAAATTTAAAAATGCTTCCAGAAAATTAAAATGAACGGGCGGCAACCCCCGTATGACAAGGCTTTGATTGACATTCATTTCTTAGGGTAAAGAAGGCTTGTGGGTTTTATAGAGGAAATTTGGGTATTATTCTCGCAAGTAATTGGTATATAAATAAACTTTACCTTAGCAATGTTCTTCGGTCACCATGTACTGTCACAGAAACGTGATACAGCAGAAGATCTTTTTAATCGAGTGACGAAAAATGGCACTCTAACAATTTAGGTTGGCACACCCTTTTTACTTTTGAGTTCGAATTTTAGCATAATTTCTCTTTGCTCGTACAAACTAAGTACACAATGAAAAAACTCATTTCGACGGTCGTGTTTTATTTATGGTCAAACGTTAATACTACATAAAATCCTAGCAATCTAAATTTGTTTTGTTTATTAAAGTGATTTTGGACGACCATGTCTATTTAAATCTATTTCACTTGCATTTTTAAAAAATCCTTTACATAAATATATATCCTCGGTAACGGTACAATAACATAAGCATGGACACTTTGTCTTAATTTTTCGTCTGTTTATGTTCTTTACCGGCATTACAGTTTCTGTTTTATTTACATACAAGTATGCTTGTCGAAATAAAAGCGCTATTTTAACAAATATTCGACGTAAAATACAATTTTTTGCATGTTGTTCCAGAAAAAAATCACCTATGATGGATTATAAAGAACGCTTTAACATGGACTGACATCAAGGGTAAAATGTGATACTGCTTTGCACAGACCACCATTGAAAATAATACCAATATGAATATAACCACGCCTTTTTAAAGTTCGTTTCTGGGTTCAAGGGTTGTCGTCACTGACTTCTCGACATATTGTGCCCGAGGCGAGTTATTGACATCGGGTAGATAGGAGCACTTTGACTGACACTAGTTCCCTATCAGATTTCCTCCGCCACACACGAGGATGAAATTGAACAGTTCCACAACGGCTTCTCGGCTCCTGATTCCTCATTAAAACTGACGTTTGTTGGGGAAATTGGGATGTAGATATATTTGGAAGCGAAGAGATAATACCAAGGATTTGTTGCGAGTTCATTAATGACGAAACAATATATTTCCCTATTGGCAAATAGACCTACATTGTCCCTACCTCTATACTATAACATTGATGATTAGTATTCTATAAGCAGCGTGACTACGGTGTAACCACCAAAATTCATATATTTAACTTTGATTTTTAAAAAAATACGATATCAAAACTTTCATTTTATGGCAAAAACAGAAATTTTATAACTTTTTATGTCAAGGAAAAAATACATACACTCGCCGTTTTTTTCTCTTTACAGGCAAGTGTACACTTTCTTCCGGTTAGTGGGCCTTTAGAGTGAAAATAAAACACTTTGCAGTTCTTGATACCATTTATAATGTGCAATACGGGACTTTCGAGTTACATGTATGACGTAACGACATCAGAGTGAGTCTCAGTGACGTCCCTTTTGCGAAATTTGGCGTCCTTTTGCAACTTTTTGCATGTGCGGCATATGCAATACTGTAGGCTATAAAGCCAAACTAACTAAATTGCTATGGAATGAGTTTTTCACCACTGAGCTGTATATATAGTTCAGTTCATTTCACAAAAAGACGCCATCCTGTTGTCGTAACGTCATAACCCGAAAGTCCTGTATTAAAAGCTTTTTAAATAAACCACTTTTAACAATAAAAATACATCTTACGTAGTGCTAAATTTCTCTCAAAACTCGTTCCCCTTTCATCAACATACAAAAATGACGTTGTCACCAATTCATGATTTTCTTGTCATACAATATTGCAGGTTGTAGAATAAATGTTAACGAAGTCGGATGAAATGAGATTATCTATAGGTAAAAACATTATTTTTTGCAAAAGGTAGAATTTTATAACAATATTTTTCTGTAAACTGACGATCTGCGATGTAAAAGCATAGTTAGTAGGCAGTTTGCCCCACCTTACCGTATTGTGATAACGTCATTTAACAAAGGGACGTCACTCTGTTGTCGTAACGACATAACCCGAATCTACCGTAGTCACGCTGCTTATATATATTTTTATAAATGCAGAGAAAGAAAATGTGACATGCCTACACCTATATATATAAATATAAAATAGCTTCATTTTCAGAGGATGAATAATGCAAATATTATAAAAGTACATGTATTACAAGGCTGATCTGCCCTGGGGCACTCTAAGAAAGAATAGAGAATTAAAAGAATTACATTCCGACGAAAGCTGGGGACAACAACAACCTATGGTTAGTCTCACAGGTGCTATATCATTATTGTAGTTTATTTCATTGCAGTTATCAACAAAATATAAAGAAAGGAAATGAAAACGAAAAGTTTATAAAACACAACAGAAAAAAAATTGATACCAATAATAAAAATAAATAAAAATTAATATGTATACGTAAATACTAATACTACATGCGTTAAGTCTAGAAATAACCAGCCAATTTTGTATCACTTTTTAGAGATGAAAAGTTTTTATTGTTAAATATATTGGCTTTTTGAATCAGCAATTTAATCTTCACACGAAAGACTATGAAATAATGCCTTTCGCCGCCTTTGTAATTTTCAAAAATTGTTTTCGATGAAGCCAATAACAGCTTGCGTCAAAAATTACCGCCAATGTGTGCAGAACAGTTTCCTACAGTTAATCTTTTTTTCCTACAACAATTCGCGAATGGAATTCTTGCCGAATCATCTATACAATTAATCCAAGATCATATTGAATTTCAATCAAATTTATTACGCATGTCCCCACTAAACAAACGCCCCAAATGGTATTGACAGTCGCGAACGCCTATCTAACATTAACTTATGCCGATTGAGATATGGATGCAGCTCATTAAATGATGATCTATTTAATTACTTTCTTACCGATTTACCTAGTTGCGTTTGTGGCTTTTGTTTTGAGATCATCATTTTCTACACTGTCCCAGATTTACGATCTTCAGACAAAAACAGTTCGATGATTTGCATGTAACTAGTTACTCGGGCGACGTCGGCACTTATTTACTCTTATACCGTTCACCCATTTTACCCGCGTCCTAAAACGATGACATTACGTTACCTGTTTTTCGTTATATAAATACTTCCATGAATAAACGCCATTCATTGTGGATTCGGGCGGATGGGCTCACTTGTTGCAACAGATACTGTAATAAACATTAAACATCATGTATTGTAATAACAACCGATACTG
>JAVFBY010181108.1:0-11209 GCA_034781015.1 Tonicella lineata | reverse complement strand
ACCGGACGACCCCCCCCCCCCCCCCCCCCCATGCAAATTACAATACCATTTGCTGCCATTTTTAACGGTAGATGAGCCCACTATCACGGAACTGTGACCTCTGTTGGGTTTAAACTGCTAAACCAATAGGCCTACTTAATCTAAGCATATAAAAAAGTATAACACTATTAAAATCTCACAACAATGAATACACAGTAGATATGAATAATGTGGAATGCAAGAAAGCTTAAGATCTCAGTGTAACAAGCAAAAGTTTCTCAGATTTATCTTAAATGTAGCTTTTTGTAAAATGTGGAATGAAAGAAAGCGTAGGATCACAGTGTATCATCATTGAATTTTTAAGTTTAAAAAAAATTATTTAAGGCACTAAAAGTCAAAAACGTGATAAAATTTAACAGTGAAACAAAATGAACATGAAAAAGATAACTTTAAAATATAGATATAAGATGATTTGTACATACAAAGAAAGTATTACAGGATTCAAGCAGGCTTAATTTCTCAAATTTATCTCTAAATAAAAAATATAGGACCATGCCATAGACGTAAAATATGGAATGCAAAAAGAGCGTATAGGATCACAGTATAACTAGCATTATACAACTTTTAAAATGTTAAAAATTATTATTTAAGGGATCAAAACAGAAACACTACCATTGCCGTGAGAGCCATTAAAAGCAATACAGGATTTTTGAGTTATGACGTTTTTTTTTGTGAAATGAGGTTGTCATTTTACGGCAAGGTGTGGCAAACAGCCATACTTTAACACTGCAGTATGTCATTTTACAGAAAACTATTGTTGTAAATATTTTACCTTCACCCAAAATAACATTTCTAGCTATAGAAAAGCTATAACAGTTTTGTGATTTTTACTTCATAACCTAAAATATATTATATACTGCCCATGTTAAAAATCGCAAATTGACCCCACCTTGCCGTAAAGTGACATAGTCATTTCACCAGAGACATCACTTGAGACACACTCTGACGTGGGAATGTCATAACCCGAAATTCTCGTATTGCACGGAATAATGTTTATGGTGTATATGTAGAGCATGCATCAATCCTACTTCAATAAATTGAAAATAATTCACTTATAATTCACCATCTGATTAAAACCAGATCTATAGAGCTCGCCATTTGTTTTGTGTAGTTACATCTGAGGAAAACACCTGGAAAATGGTGTCAGTTGTTTTATATAGTTGACCAATCAAAGGGTTTTTCTCCAAATCCTGGTATTAATAATCTTTTTTTTTCTTCTTTTTTTCACAAACCAGTTGTCTCCCTTTGCCTCTTTTGAGAAAAGGTAAAGCTAACCTAACATAAAAATGTTACATTGTGTTTTCCAAAGAAGTGTGTAATCTGGATTTTTTTTTGACAATTGAAACAGAGACGTTTTGTGAATCTCCAAGTGCCGAACGTCATTGAACACGATTATATATATGTTGTCCCCAGATCTACTGTAACGAAACAAATGGAGAGCAATTTAGATCTGTTTTTAACCAGATAGCTCAATATCAATTAAAAATTTTGATATTTTAGGATAAATCTTCTTACTTAGAACAGAATTTTTATCAATAATTTTTTGCAGATTGAAACCCTTGCAGAAACCTACTTCTTTTTCAACACAACAATTCTTTTCTATTAAAATTGCCACCAAAAACAAATTGTCATTTACAATGCAATGTTACAAACAATTACTATGAAGAATTTAAAAAATATTCAACAATCTAATGCAAATATAAACAATGCGTCGTAAAAAGTCCCAAATATAATTGATGGCTTTATGTGGTTTAACAAGATAATCAACTTTTTTCATACACTATAAAGGGCACTATTTGCAGAAACTGTTTTGTACAAACTTTTTGGACTTTCCAGTACTATATTTTTTAAATAGGTTCTGTCACTTTTAAACCACTATTTGCGAAAACTGCTTTGTACAAACTATTTTAACTATATTTTTTAAATACCGTAGGTTCTGCCTCTTTTAATCTTCCCTGTTGAACTTCACTTCCCGTATAAGTAGTAAAAACTGAGTGTTTGGAATGCATAGTTAGTTTATAGTTACATTACGAAGTGATTATGATACAAGGTTTTGACAATATTTTCTGGTAGAAAAAACCCTTGGATAGGCATTATAATGAAGTCCAGTAGAAAATCTGTTTCAAATGTCCACTTTTGAGCACTTGATAATAAGTCACTTTTACAGAAAACAACTCGCTTGAATTGATTTTCCAGTACACAGCAAGATAAAAGGTCGCCTATAACATCCAACTGGATGAAGCGGATTATAAAATCACCTTCAGTTATTGTTTTCAGAGATTCCAGCTCGATTACATGAACAAGTTATAAATTAGAGCAAGCTATAAAAAAAAGATCTCTGTTGGTAGACATAACAGAAATCTACCAATACTTCCAACATCTCCGTCATCCAGATAGCTAAGGAAAACCCAAATTCAACATGGGCGATGTGGCAAGGAGATGAATTCAAACCTAAAAAAAATGTTAAGATAATTACTTCATTTGTTTGTTTACTTGGTATTCATACATGTAGTTGATTCAGTTATAACATGACAGCTTCGTATTACTGTTTTCTAGAATGAAACCACATAAAACTTTCTAAAAGCCAGCCTCCATCCGCATCTGTTTCTTTCATACAGAAACATCTTTTTTTTTTTTTTTTTTGGTTGTTCCCCGCAATTATGTAAATCATTGACAAACCAACGCATGTGTTTCTCCGGAGACAGCGATTATACTCGTCTAAGCTAGGCATGTGGGTTACCAGTAGTAAACGTGACTGATACTTTCCGCCGATTTTTATTCGCCAGTGAATGATCGATTGTCCTCATATTTCCATGCAAGAGACTAAAGAGAGTACAGTTGCACTATTCCCAACAGCTGAGTTAAAAGCCAAGTGTTCACGCTTAAGTCGCCAAAAATAGTTGCATTCATTTATATCGCCCTGATTGAGCGAAAATAATCGCTCATTATTGCCTGGCATTAGGCATGTACAGGCTACAACCAGCCATCTTTATGTTTGTTTGATTGTAGTTTTACACCATAGTTAAGGTTATATTTCACTCCTATTGATCGGAGGATAGGTGGAGGAAACCACACAAGATGTCACTGGCAACAAATAAAGACGAGACATGAAGATAAAAGAATAATCACATGAAGCCTCAATGCACCCGCTTTTTCTATGTCAAAGCCATCCTTCTACAGGACAAACTGAAAATATCTTTACAAAATATGCGTGCGTCAGTGATGCGGTAAGTACGAGTCACAATTTTCCACAAAAGATGTAAAGACGTGATCATACTAATTCGTCGCGTGCTAACTGTTTGTTTTTGATGCGTTTTCTTGAAAATGAGATGCGAGTTCTTAAAAATGATGCTACGAGACAGTTTTGATTCCGCGAAAGGATAAATTCAGATCATGTGACGGGGGTCTAAAGTCAAGGCGTGCCATTTTAATGTTGCTGATTGTGCATATTGGTAACAGCTGTTTTCATTTAGTTTTGGATGGCATGCTTTGCTGCACAGTAGCACATGTTAGTAAGAAAAATGTTTATTGGTTGATGGATTGTTTGTTTAACGTCATACTCTGGGGTATTTCACCTATATGACGATGGATTCTCCTCTTCTTAGACAACCCTACTTAGTATAGTGGAAAACCGGGAAGGAAACCTGGGGAAAACCACCCCCGCTATAGCCGAAGTCACCTATGTGACTCCCTCTGTACCTAAGCAGGTCCACTGGGGGGGTTCGAACTTGTGCGGTACATTGAATATTGGTTGATGGAAGCAGTGGTACTATTAAACAGCAAACCACAATGTGCCTTACATCAACATGGAAGTAAGCAAGAAATAATGTTGTGTCGTAGTGCAGAAGCTATCGCAAAATCTCATTTTGTGCCACATGGTTCCATCAACAGAACACACCCAGACTTGACATGTACTTTAAATCCAAGCTGAAGATGTAAAAAGACACAACTTGGATGCATAAATGTAAAAAAGACAACTTACATGCTTGAATAAATAGAATACATCTAACGCCGAAGCACCTCTTTTAGTCTAGCCATCTCTTCAGGGCTTAGAGTGGTCTGGGTTGATGTGCCAGCAAAACTACTTCGGTCTCTTGGAGTAATGAGCGGCTTCTGCATGTGGTATTCAGAGTAACCATATTGTGGTGAGGTGTATTGTCTGCCAGAAGAAAAACCAGCATAGCTACTTCTTGAGCCCGGTGTATGCAAATCTGACCCACCTGTTTGTTCATTGTAACTTATCCGTCTGTCACCAGTAGAACTATAATCCATTCTTTCTTGAGAGCTGTTCTGCTTTACTTGGCTTGGGTGACTGGTTCCCATTTCAACAACAACAGCACCCATAGAAGCTCTTTGGAAATTCCTTGGTAGTGTAGCTGCCTGACGTCCGCCTGTTCCAACTTGTATGATAGGCCTATATTCATTCTCTGTGAAGGCTGATGTTCCATGAATTGGTATCCTAGAAGGTTGTGCTACCGGCATATTGGTTACTGTGGGACGTCTCATCTGAATTTCTTCTTCTCTTGGTGATGGGCTAGAAATATTTTCTGCTGATTTGGATATATCTGTTCCAGGTACTGAGATTAACTCTGTGCTTTCTTTTATCTCCATCAGATATCTATTGACAATATTAGAGGCAGGCGAGTCATAACTGCTTTCTGATCCAGAGGATGCTCTTATTTTTGTCTGACCTCTCAAATGGTAAACTTGTTCATCTTCAGAGAAAACCGCATCTCGTTTAAAAGGCGTAGGTTCAGGCTTAGGAGTTTGTGACTTCTGGGCTGGACTGTACTGCTTCCTTTCAATGCTACTTAAACTGCGTCTATCACCTGATAACCTCATAAATGTTGGACCGAATGTTGTTCTCGTTTGCTCTGGTCTAACCAATGAATTGTCAGCATTGTCTTCTGTCTTTACAGTTCTATTAACATTGGCAGTTATAACCCTATCTTCTCTTCTTGATGGTTCTGTATAAGAAACTGTCATTCTGTCTCCAACCGAGTAATCAGATAATGATCTGGGTACCCTGCTTTCATTATATGCATCAAAAGATTCAGTAGACTTGCTTTGAGATGGTTCAATATAAGATGTGGCCATCCTAGTGTTTGGGGTATGCTTAGGAGGACTAAAAGAAATGCGACTCGTGCTCCGTCTTGATCCAGCTGTTCGTGCAGCCAAGAAACTTGGCTGTTCATACATAAACTTGGTGTATGAGGGTTGGTTTCCTTGCACTGACACAGATCGACTCTCGTTAGCAAAAACTGCTGAATTTGGTTTCAGAGATCTTGTGCGAGAATCGATTTGAACAACATGAGCTTGATGATCAGCAGAGACTGTCTTAGGAGCTGGATAGAGAGGTGAGGAAATTGGTGAAGACACAGGACGTGGTGCTTTAGCAGGAGGTATCTTGGACACCTTTTCAGTTTGTGGCATAGCAAAAGTTACAGGTTGTTTGATGGGAGACGTAGGGCTCTTAGTCATAACAAAGGTATGTGAAGATTTGAAATTGTCCTGTTCTGGAGTTAGTGCAAGATTTCTTACAGCAGCAGGTTTTACATTTGGAGCAGGCTTTTCTGTGACACTAACCGGTATTTTTGATGTAGGGGAAATTGGCGACTTGAGACTTTTAGGTCTTGGTGCTGGCTTTGGTTTTTCTGGTGACCTAAGATGTGCAGCTGTAGGAGTATCTGGTTGAATTGATATTTCTTTTGGACGCATGGCTTCCTGAAACAACATAGGCACTGTTGAAGCACTAACAATGAGAGGAGACAGATGAGGGCCTTTTCTCTCTTGGCTAGCCGGTCGTTTTACATGTTTTAATTCTGATGAATGTCTACTAGTGCTCTCTTCATTCTTATTTGCTGTAGGTGACACTGGGCCTAAGTTTAATCTTACGTTGTGTTTTCTGTAAACAACATCTTCTACACTTTCACCATTTGAACTCTTATTCATTTGAGGCTGTTGTTGATAAACAAAAGCATTTTTATTCTCATTTGATTGGTGAAGCACCGGGGTTGATCTTGTCACAACAGTATGTTGCACAGCAACAGGAGGTGGTGGACTGGTGGATATGCTGTGAGAAACTCTTTGAGTGACAACAATATCACTCTTTGGAGATACCTCCCAACTTTCCTCTTTATTAACCGGGGCTGTTGCTGTGCTCTTTGGTTCATAGGCAAAAACAGTATGTTCTCTTTGCTGGTTAACTGTAGGAGATGCTTGCTGTTTTAGAACAGGTGGCGGCATCTGCTGTTTGGTCAGAGTTATATGGGATGTAGCTGGAATAGATACACTTTGCTGATGAATGGTGACTGTTGAAGGTGCCAGAACTGTGCTACGTTCAGGGGAACGTTCATTTACTATTTCCTTCTTGAAAACTGGTGACTGCATTTCTTCACTAAGAATTGATACGGATGTTGTTGCCTCCTGTCTGTCAAGGTTAATTGACTGCTTCTGAAGAACAGGATTTTTATCATAATGCACATCTAACTTTGATTCAGGAGACACCATACTAGCTGTGCTCAGATGTTGTTGGTTAATAGGTTGTTCCATATGGAGTGTAACTGTAGGACTTTTGATAGTAGGACTGTGAACTTCTTCTATTGCATAAACAACAGATTGAGGGCTTGTTGTGGTATCTCCTACATATTCATGTCTCTCCTGTGCTGGAGTCATTGAAGGTGATAGTTGGCTATTTAGTATGAGAACAGTAGAAGTATTGAAAATTGAAGGACTGGTTATTTCTTCAGTTACCGATGCTTGATTTGGTTGAGTGACTGTTGTTATAGTTGTTTTTTGAATGGCGATATTTTGAACATCATTTTCATTTTGTTGGTACACTTCCACAGGAACAGAAGTGACTTCAGTTGACGTAATGGTCTTCTCCTTGCTGTTCTGCCTAACTGGAGGTAGGATAGTATTTGTCAAGCCTGTTTCGTTCATCTTCCACTGTTTTGGTGGAGGGGGTAAACCAGTAAATGTTACCGAATGACCATTTTGTGCCTCAGAGTTCACAACTTCCCAGGAGCTCTCTGAGGTGTCATTATTCATTTCCATGATTTGTTTCTCTGCAACTGGCTGAAGTGCTTCAAGAACACTAGAAGAAGCAATGCTATGTTTTGCTCCTGCGTTGTGAACCTCTTCCTCAGCAATTGGGGTAAGTTCTCCTGAAGGCTGGAGAGTCTCATCCATTAGAGCTTGCTCCAATAACTGGGTTACTTGTAGTTCCTCTCCAGGCAGAATGTTATCTTCCATACAGGTATAGTTCGATGTTGAAACCTCATATGTACCAAGTGGCTTTCTTCTAAAATTAGAATACATTCAAAGTTATATCATAGAGCAAATATGGGAAAAATAGTTTCAAACCTATGGATTTATTATTAAATGCTATTTCTTCTCTTGGTTTGCTCTAATGTATTTTTTGGGTAAATTTGACAAATATACGAATAATTTATATGTTTTTAAATTTAAACTCACCAACGAAGTGCCTAATTGGTTCCAATTAGCAGTGTACTGAAGAAAAACAACCCCTTATCACAACCAGGTTATCTCCCCTTGAGTGTTCTCCTGTAATGCACCCCAGCTAGTTGGGTGCTAAGCAAAGGCTCTACTCAATGAAACTTTATATGAACACAAGATGATGAAGAGAGGAGGGTGTCTCTGCTAATTAAGATGCAATTGTGTTCCAATTGTCTGTTTGCACTTTAGAAACAAAGTGAGCGAGAAGACCTTTACGATTTTCTCTTACAGCAAAGTCATGAGTAATGAAAGGGACAAGGCCCTTACCGGACACATTAGGGCACTAGATCTGCTCCAACTCTGACTAGAGGGACAGAGCTTAACCTGGGATAGAGAAATCATTGAAGTGCATCATCAAGATTTCTGATTCTTCACTACAACCTCGGGTAGAGTGACGATACAACGAGGAGCATGCCTTGTCATCCTGACATCCAAGACTTGCGACTTACACGTATATGTGGGTTAAGCAAAGGCTAACAAGACATATGTGGGATAGCCATATTAAATCAGCCAAGGATAAAGGCTCGGAACCTGAAGACCAGTGATACCTCAAGAGTATTAGGGTTCACACCAATGGGCAGCCTGATAACTCTAGTTACAGAAAACTGTCCAAAGTGAAGTTTGCTAACAAAGATACTTCCCTGGAAAACGGAAGGCGTAAGGACCTGCAAACCATTTAAAAAGCGGCCAAGAGTTCAAAAAGGTGCAAGACTCGGTTAATGACTGCCATCAGTGTGCCATGCAAGTCAAGTCACAGCCAGAATGTAATAAACATCCAACCGGCTAGGCAGAGCCAAGATGGAACATGATTAGGGGGTGTGCCCTTCCAATTGCCTAACCTTAGGCATAACAACACAAACGGCTGAGTATCCGGTAAACAGGTCAATGGAGTTAGAAGCTCTCGCTGTATTTGTTTCAGCCAATGCTAAGAGGAAACCTGTATCAGACAAATTGACAACTTTATTATCAATCAAAGCATCCTCAGAAAAAAACAGATTTATCTGATAGTTTATCTGATATGAGTTAGTATCCACTGCCCTTAAATTGTGAAATTTGGCTAAATGCAGCCAGCAAATCAAGAGACAATTGTTTCCAAAAGATACAGAACCAGTTAGGTCATTGAACAGCATTTTTTGCCTATCTGGCTCAACACTTACATGTACATTATATGTGTTACCAGAGCAACTGTTGATGTTCAAAAGATAAGTAGTGTTAAGTGACACAATCTACATGTAGTTGCTTTGCCATACTAATTCCAATGTGTCTCTAACTCACCAACAGACAATCAAACCTTTTCTGTCAAAAAAAATATTGGTCACTTTGAGTGAATGATTTGCGGTCAACAAATATCCTCTTCGGAAGTACTACCAAAGAGAGCATGTCTGAAATCAATAATTTTTCACGTTTGGGGGAAAAATGATCAAAATTTCCAATACTTCCAAAGCTATCCTCCATGCAGGGGCCGTTATGGTTACTGAACCCAGACTTACTGCCCACACTAAGTCTAAAGCTGGGGATATTTATAGAGTGAGAATAGTCAAGCGGATGCATTAACCACCACAAGTGGGTTTTGCAAAATATCATGTTGTAGAATCGAGTTGACAGCTCCACCATATAGTTTTGTGGTTTCAGGGTCCTTCGTAAGGATGATTTTACTAACTGCATATATATTAAGAAAGAGGACTTCAAGGTTCTAAACATAATGTTATTATATTATGTTTCCCACCTCCAATGGTGCAGCAAATTTACTTTTGCACCTCAAATGGGGTGGAGAAAAGTGCATAAAGTATTGATTTTTTATTTCTTTATTTTTAACATTATGGGCGATAGTGATGTTGAAATTGGCCCAATGTCCTCTGGCATAGGTAATGAGACACTCCCTAGACATAAGGAAGATTTGTAAAAAGCATATGCTTTAAAGTTTTCCTTTTAAACTAATGGCAAAGACAAAGTTTTTAGCAATATAGGCAATGGTGACCTTGATGCAATGATCTTTGGTATAGGTCATGACACACCCCTAGACATAAGGAAAATTTGTAAAAAGCATATGCTTTAAAGTTTTCCTTTTAAACTAATGGCCAAGACAAAGTTTTTAGCAATATAGGCAATGGTGACCTTGACGCAATGATCTTGGGTATAGGTCATGACACACCCCTAGACATATTAAAGGAAAATTTGTACAAAGTATCAGTGTCTGCAAAGTTTTTCTTCTAAACTTACAGGCTGGCCAAAGTTTTTACCATTATTAGATATGACGACCTTGGCCCAATGATCTTGGGTATAGGTCATGACACACCCCCTAGACTTAAGTAACATTTGTTTCAAGCATATGCACCTGCAAATTTTCCATTTAAACATACTGTCAAATTATCATTATATTCTATTCTAAACTGGCAGAAAAACTAAATTTATTGTTTATACTTATAGGGCAAGCCACAAACCTAGGTTATTTCAAAATGCTTCAATTCCTTTATAACAAATTTGTTATGAATAGATTATCTTAAGCAAACGAAAATGATACATGGCCCCTTGCTCTTTACCACATGCCCATAACTCTCTGCCACAGGCCCATAGCAAATTCAACAGGGAAAAAGGGACAGATACCCTGTTTTTTCAACAGCTATTGAGAGCAAAACCGGGCTACTTATCCTCTGAATTCTCAAGTCCTGTTTTGGAAAAATGTTCACTTTTCAAATTGCTGGTATATTGTACCAATGAATGCTCCACTCGTGAAATTATTAAAAAATTTGTATGTTTTTAAACTAAGTCTTACCTACACTAAATGCTTCTAAAATCTCTGATATGGCCATCCCACTGAAGAACCGTAAAGAAAAAACCCTTCTAGGGCATCTTTGCTAGCCAAGGGTTTTATTCCAAGCAACTCTGCTATTACAATCCTTTGGCAGATCGTAAATCTATAACCACAAAATACAACCGCACCCTCTATTCAGTAAAGTAGTCATAACTCGAGTTTACTCCATCTTGTTACAATATTATCCAACCAATAGGTCTAATAAGACAAGAACTTACAAACAGCATAAATCCAACATGACATCATCAAAACTTTTTGCACAGACATCTACAGCACTTATCTACATAAGCTGGATAAATGTGTTGTGAAACATACAGTCTTCTTGACCCAATGGACCATCACTACAGAGACCTGCAAAAGATCATCAGTACAGAGGCCTGTGCATCAACAGTGCGACCAGCCAAGTCTGTTAGTAATGTGCCACCTGATTGTCTGCTGGCAAGTTCCTATGCAGCCAATCAAAATCGTAGCTGTGTATTCCGGATTGATGTGCTTGATCCGACAAGGGATTGTTATGGAGAGTATATACCTTGGAATAAAACCCTAACATGTATGTAGAGAAGACGTTACTAGGGGAGTTCCTAGACTATTCTCCTGTCTCACCTGGTGGTCGGTACACACCTAATCTATGTAGAACGTAAAATACTGTAGAACTCCAGAATTGGTGGACCCAATCAATGATATTGAAGGTGATTGATTGATTGATTGATTGGGGTTTAACGCCGTACTCAGGGGTATTTCACCTGTACGACGACGTGCCAGCCCCATGGGTGGAGGAAACCACCGTTCATGTCACTGGCAACATTAAAGACGAGACAGAAAAAGGGGGGAAAAAGAAGA
>JAVFBY010181107.1:0-18174 GCA_034781015.1 Tonicella lineata | reverse complement strand
ATATTTTACAATTACAAAATTTGCACGGACATTTTGACCGACCACGGTAAGGTTTGCTCGGACAAATCCTCGAAATGATCGGTAATTGTCCGATGTCCGACCGTTATTTCATGCTCTGTGTTAGTCTTGCATTTAGAAAAAAATATAAACATGTCATTGAATTTTAAGTTCGGAATTAACTGAGAAAAAAAATGTTCATAATAAATTTTAGGAAAATTGATATTGATGTTGGTAAATACATTACATGTATAAGGGGCATAGGGGCAAATGTCCATAGGGGCAAATGTCCATAGGGGCAAATGTCCTAGGGGCAAATGTCCTAGGGGCAAATGTCCACAGGGGCAAATGTCCTGTATTCGCATTTTCCGTGGTTCCTTTTACAGTGTTCAAAGTGGAACTAGATTGAATAAGGCCTACATGTACATGTAGTTCATGTTGAATAACCTGAAAATGTCAGCCTTTTGATTTCTCCTATGTTCTTTGAACAAATCATGTTTTTCACATTTATAAAAAGCTTACTGATATCTTGCCTTGCCATGCAAACTAGATTTTATGGTGGATGCAAAACAAACATTTTGTTACATTTTCAAGTTATTTTTTTAGATGAATGAATGAATAATTCTGTTACATTTAGCCTTCGTGTACTGTTTATATGCCTATTTACTTTCCTGTTCACTTCATCTGATTGATCTTGTCATGGAAAAGTGAGACTAAAACGGATGATTTTTTCTGTAACTGAAAATCTAAACGCTTTAAGGAGTATAAAGTTGTTTTTTTTAGTTCTATGGAATGAAACAAAGCACCTGTGTTCATGGGTAGGACTACTTTGAATAAAAGGTTTTAGACACGCACATACTTGCAAAAGTCAGCTGTCTCAATAGTAGCCAACAGTTAGACATATTAAATAAAAGTTAATAAAAGCATTGAATTAAATTGAGTTCATGTTCAAAGCATTACTTTATATTTAAAAGATAGATAACTTAATTAACGAAGAAATACACTAAATAGAGTGTGAAATTTGCTATCAAATAATGGTGCTTTTTTGTTAAATACATGTTTGATTTTTACATAAATAAGCGGACAGTGTTATGTTTTTTGTTTCAAGTCATTTTAAAGAAAAATACCACAGAAACAGTTTTTTAATTGTGTGTGACCTAGCCCATGTCATATGTTATACTTTTCGGCAAAAAAGATAAATATCTAAACAATTTTCTTTTTCTTCATTGTATAGATGACAGTTCTCGCTCTAAGACCTGGAAGGGAAAATTGAAAAGTTTTCGTCGTCTAGGAGGAGGGGGAGGAAACTCTGCTGGAGAGGAAGCTGCTCCGTTTGGTGTTTTCGGTGTTGCTTTAGAGGATTGTGCCCCTTCACCAAATAATCAGGTCATTTAAGAATTCTGAGTTTGCTATAGAATAAAGACATCAATTAAAAGTATGTTTGTGCTAATGCGTCATAGATCTTATTAACAGCTTCTATTTCCGTTTGTTGTGATAGGGTTTAAAGTATAAAATACGACCCCGGTTTAATAGCGGGTATGCCAAAAATGCTAACCGTTTCAGCTCTACCACCCATTAATTTGGGCGTATATAGCCGTCGGTAACCGGACTATTGCTCAGGCTACATTTGCTCCGGCGACAATTGCTCTGAAAAAACAACATTTGCTCTGGCGACAATTGTTCCGGCGACAATTGCTTGGCGAGAATTGCTCTAGCGACATTTGCTCTGGCGATTGTACGCAGATTATATGTGGCTGCTTAAAGAGGAGAGAACATAAAAAATAAATATTAAACATATCAAATAGGCCCTTACGGAGCTTACAGAGGATTGACTCTCTTAAGCCACTTGTATCACAGATTATGGTACCCAATACAGCAGATCAATATTGGTAGCGTAACAATTGTCGCTGGAGCAAATGTCGCCGAAGCAATTGTTGCGGGAGCAATTGTCGCCGGAGCAATAGTCACCGGAGCAAATGTTGCCGGAGCTATTGTTAGAGTAAACCCTGCCTGTCCACAATTGTTGTGGATACAATAGAGAGCGTGATTCTCTAGGGATATTAATGATGATTCTCTAGGGATGTTAATGATGATTCTCTAGGGATGTTAATGAAACTTGCTACAACAGTTTATATCAATACAAGGAACAAGTTAATTGAAATTCAGCATTTTCAGATTTGTATTTACTGAGTTATTGCCCTTGACTTAGAAACCTTGTGGATACTGTGCAGAGCATAGTTCCTTATGGAAGTAAATGACCCTTGCTAAGATTGTGTATATCAGCATACGGAAGAAGCCTATCATAATTCAGAGTTTTCCGTATTTACTGAGTTATTGCCCTTGACTTTGAAACCTTGTGGACGATGTACAGAGCATAGTTCCTTATATAATTGAATAAGCCTTGCTATTGTTGCGTATATCAGCATAAGGAAGAAGCCTATCGAAATTCAGTGTTTTCTAATTTGTATTTAATGAATTATTGCTCTTGACATTCGAAACCTTGTGGAGGCTGTCCAGATGACTGACTGTCCGTCCACAATTATTGTGGATCCTCGAGGGTTGTTAATGAAACTTGCTATGACAGTTTATATCAGCACAAGGAAGAAGCCTATCGAAATTCAGAGTTTTCTAATTTGTATTTACTGAATTATTGCCCTTGACATTCGAAACCTTGTGGACGCTGTCCAGATGACTGACTGTCCGTCCACAATTGTTGTGGATCCTTGAGGGATGTTAATAAAACTTGCTATTACAGTTTATATCTGTACAAGGAAGAAGTCTATCAAAATTCAGATTTTTTTCAGATTTGTATAGACTGAGTTATTTCCCTTGACTTACGAAACCTTGTTGACACTTTGCACAGCATAGATCCTTATGGAATTGAGTGAAGCTTGCTATGCATGGTTATGTATATCAGCATAAGGATGAAGCCTATTGCAATTCAGAGTTTTCAGAGTTGTTGTTTATAAATTGCTGTTGCCTGAAAATGAACGCCTTAGTGTTTTATGATGGCCATCACTTTTTTCAACCTATCCCAAGCAGCAGATAGGTTTTTTCCCAGCCTGTCACACTGACATTTTTCCTGTCATCGACAGGTGTACACGTGGACATTTCACACCTTGTATTGGCTTATAGCTTAAACATTTTTCTACATATTATTTTCATATTCCACACATCTCTACGTCCAGTTAATAACTATTCAAATTTTTAAGTATTACGCTATAAGTCACATGTTTACGCCACCATTTTCATGGGATTTTCAAAAACTATCTTATCTCATTAATCAGATACATGTTGTAACTTTTAAGCTAAATTATCCAACAATGCCGTTATCGAAGAGGCTGGGGTTTGTCAGGGGCTCTATCCAAGACTGTAACTATAGAAGTGATTTCCATTCAGCATGGTGATTGGTGAAAACTTTCTGATGCCCTGGGGCCCGTTTCTCAACGCAATCTTAGTCTAAGTTGATCTTTATTACCATAGCGACAACTTAGGTTAAAAGGCTGATTTGTTGCGGTGTCCTGTTTTACGTCTTGTCTTGTTTTTGATGTTGTCTGTTGATCATGACTGGTTTCCTCCATCCATTGGACTGATATGCCTTCCTGTAGGTGAAAAACTACTGAGCACAATGTTAAACACCAAACTATAAATTAATCCACCAATCACCATTCACCAAGCTGAGGTGGCCTGCTGCTATCAGGAAAAAAAGTTTTATTGCATTACATTTTCTATTCCCTCCTTTTCCTGTGTAATCTGTTTGTCTGGTAAAATTAAGGGTTGATTGGTTGACGTACTGTCATATGATACAAACAATCCATTAAATAAAAAATTGGACTAATAATGATCTAAAAGCATCAAGAACTCTTTTAAACCCAAAATTTGTAAACTGTTGAAAGAGCTTTTGTTGTGTTAATAATGCTAACTTGTGATATCTTTGCAGCTTGTTCCACTGATCGTTGATATCTGCACTCAGATTGTAGAGTTAAGAGGGGTAGAGGTGGTGGGGATTTACCGGGTGCCAGGTAATACAGCTGCTGTACATATGATGCAAGATGAACTCAATAGGGTAAGTTCAGTAGTAGTGTTGGGTATTTACAGAGCAGTTTGGTGAAGAAATTTGAGTTGAGTGGTTGGTGGGAGTTTTCTGAACCACTGCTGCACTCGGATCTAAGGGTATCAGGAAGCCAATATGTTCTAGTGCTCTGTCCTTGTACATGTAACTTTGTTGCAAGCGATGTGAAGATGGTTTCATCCACGAATTAGGCTGACATGCTGAGTGAAATAACCTTGAGTGTGGCAAATGACCACAATCAAATAGCCATGAACTGTGCACGTGATCTGAGAGAAAGAGGAGTTTGGCAGGACAAAACAATGAAACACACACATCCATGCTCACACACCTAAACTGTGTTGCTCGACAGGAAAAGGTTCAAGTCGCCCATGGACTTCGGTATATGAGGGAGTCACAGGAGGTGACTTTGACTATAGCTGAGGTGGGTTTTCCGAGGTTTCCTGACAGTTTTCTACCATATCATAAATTACAGAGTAAGAAGAGGAGAAACTGTCATCATATAAGTGAAATACCCAATCAAACAAATAAACTGGCAGGAAGAGAAGTGTGGCAGGACAAAACAGCAAAACACACATAAACTGTGTGTTCTGAGAGAAAGGGTAGTGTGGCAGGACAAAACAATCACAGAATATTCCTTACACATTCTAAAAACAATTAGAAATGAAAGCCTCCATGCTCCCTTAAAAATGCTTTAACTGGTATTCACTGTGAACTGTGAACTTTGACCTATACCTCATCCACAGACCGGTCTTGGTTTTGAGAGCACTGGATGTAATGAGGAATATATTGTCGAGTGCTTTATAATAGGGGTTGAACATTACAATAGTATTGCAATAGTTGAAACAACTATTGCAATAGTATAACGATAGTATTATTTTATTTCAATTATCTGAAATTAATGAATAAATACATGTATTATAGATTTAACCAAATAAACTTTTTAAAAAAGTATCCAAAATGCTCACAAGATTATTGAGAATCCTAAAAATCTATAAAAGAATAATAAGACAAAGAAGATTTTACATCCCCATCCAGTATTTTTGTGGTTTCTATGGGAAATTACTTACTATTGAAACTATCAATAGTTGATCAACTATTGCGATAGTTGGCAATAGATTATTGTTTGACCATTAAACTGTTGATAGTTGACTATTGCAGAAGGAACTATAGCGAAAAATCAATAGTTTGATGCATTCTTACACCCCTACTATTGTGTATATTAGGCTGAAAAAAAATTGATAACTAGTTTCTCAGGCAATCGCTTTTGATTTTTTTATTTTATTTTATTTAAACAACTTTCAGCTGATTCTCTCCTAAAATCTGACAGTTGTTGCGATGCCTGAGAAACTATTCATTTACTTTTTATGGCCTTAAGGGTTTTGATAATATCAACACAGAGAATGAGATAAAGGATATATTGTATTGTACTATATTTTTAGGGTTTTGAGAACATGAACACAGAAAATGAGAAATGGTTGGATGTGAATGTCATCAGTAGTTTATTAAAAGCTTTCTTCAGGAAACTGTCTGAACCGCTGATCACAGAAGGTAAGTTGCTTGTATTGGACATTATAGTTAAGCACCACGATCAAGATGATGTGCGTACGGTCGTACCCCAACAACTTTTTTATTTTGGCCCCTGGAGAATTACTGTGGGCCAATGGGTTGTGTTGTTTTTTGTGAAATTTGTTAACATAGGACACAAATAAGTTTTGTGGAATTAAAAACCTGCTGAAGGCATATTTTATCTCTACAAATCATCTTTGAATGTTTTTTAGTATATTAAATTGGAAAATAGATGCATGGAAAAGTATACACAAAGAAAAAAGTTAAGCACCCCCTCAAGGTTTTTAATATTTTTCGCAATGGCTTGTCTTACAATGTTTGGCATTGAAAATCTGATAACCTAACCTCGAGAAAACAAATGTCGTTTTCAAGAATACATCTTTGGCAATAAGAAAAGCGAATAAATTTATCCAGCTTTGAGATTTTAATCATGATTCTGAGATTCTGAGATATACATATTTGACCCCAAAAATTAGTCCCAATAAGTATGGAGGTGCAGAGTCAGAAACACAATTTAACATCATGTTTGAAGATGAAAAATGTAATTTTGAGCCCAAAGGTGAAATTCATGACAAAAATCATCAAAAGCTGTTAAGCCTGCCATGTGCCCGGATGACGGCTTCCACCCTTTGTCTCATTCCTCCAGTAAGTTGTCTGATCTGTCGAGTCCTGACCTAAACCGGCTAGATCATCTTTGAGACATCTTGGGGTGTCAGGTACAGGTACAGACTATGGTACAATTGCAGGCAGCTCTTCGTCGAGAATGGCAGCAGTTACCCATTCAGCAGATCAGACAACTTACTGGAGGAATGAGACGAAGGGTGGAAGCTGTACCCAGGCATGGGGCTGGGTTAATAATTTGTGAATCATGATGTTAAACTGTGTTTCTGAATCTGCGCCTCAATACTTATTGGGACTCATTTTTAGGGTCAAATACAGCTAGGGGGATATGCAGGGGATTATTTTAGGCTCCCATCCCAAACTAGGCTGCATAGCAGTCAATTGAAAAAATTAATTTGGGCTTGAAATGTTTTGGGTGCCCATACTTTTTCCATTACTAAAACAATCCTAGATATGCCCCTGACAGCATCTTATAATGTTTCACAGAATCATGATTAAAACCTCAAGCTCGATAAACTTTTTCGGTTTTCTAATTGTCAAAGAGGTATTCTTGCAAACCACATTTTTTCCCCCAGGTTATGCCATCAGACGTTCAACGCCAAACCTTGTAAGACAAGTCATTGTGAAAAATATAGGGTTTATTTTTTCTTTGTGAATAGCTGAATTTTATTACTTGAATGAGTAGAATCTTTACAAGTAGACTCTTCTTTTCACAGATCTGTATCAATCCTTCATAACGGCAAATCGAGCCGAGGACCCTGTCAGGAGAATGCTCAGTTTAAAACGGCTGCTTCATGAACTCCCCGAACACCATTTTGAAACTTTCAAACATTTAGCAGCCCACTTAAAGCTGGTTGCGATGCACGGAGAACAAAACAAGATGGACTCCCGAAATCTAGCTATAGTCTTTGGTCCAACTTTAATTCGCCGGAAGGATGAAGACATGGCCACACTCGTAAAGGACATGTCGGATCAGTGTCGTATTGTGGAGAGTATCATTGTTAATGTGAGTCAGATTTCCTCTTCCTGAGGTGGTAGCCGGCTCCTGTATTCTGGTGCTCTCATGCAAAGCTAAGGAGTATCAGGGAGGCTAGTTGTTAGTGCGTTGTTATTGTTTGTTGCCATTGGCTTTGAGAGTGGTTTCGATCACTTGTTCAGTTGGCATGCCTTCATATGAGTGTTATAACCATAGTTATGGCATAAAACTTGTAACAAACAAACTATAGTTATTGAATTGTAATAATTACTGTTTAAAGCCCCACTAACCTCTAAATGGGCTAAAACTATTCATAAAAGGAAAATCGACAAGTTTCTGTATTTTTCCCAGATAGAAAAAGGTTGAAGTTTCTATTTTTGCCATAAACTGAAAGTTTTGATTTCCAATTTTTCGTTAAAATCAAATCAAAATTTTGTATTTTGAGGGGTTCACCTCAAAATAAAGGCAGGTTTGACAACTCTCACAACAGTCACTTATAGTATGTGTTGTTGTAGTCTATGATAACTGGGTACCACAATACAAATGCCTATGGCCTAGATGCTTTGCAACAAATTACAACGACGGGAAACGTACATGTAGCATTGTATAATTTAGGTAACGAAATGTCATTTAAGTGATAAATTGTGTGCTTATATTGTTTAAGCTACCATCTCGTTTAGCGGGCCTTTAATCATCAATCATTTTTCGGAACTTTTTATCCCATTGGCTCCTGTGGAGTAAAACAGTATGTTTTGAACGGTGGACATATTGACAACTCTGGAGGAACAAAAAGTTCTGTTTGAGCTAAATGACATCTGGAAGTATACGTTTTTGGGTCTTTTTTTTCTGTCCTTGTCCTGTCTCATCTTTTATGTTGCCAGTGATGTCAAGAATAGTTTCCTCCACCCATTGTGCTGGCACGCTGTCATATCCGTGAAATACCCCTGAGCATGGCGTAACGCGTTAAACCCCTATTAATCAATCAATTTATCCGGGTTAGTGAATACAAAGTTATTTTTTTAGGCCTTATAAATTTGTTTAGAGTTTCCACTCACTAATCTCATCTCTCTATTTTTAATATCTACTTAGAATGAATGGATCTTCAGTTCATGGGATCATGACAATGATGTACCCACCGACGAAGGAGCTGTTATTAATGCACCTGTCACAGAGTCTAACATGCTACTAGCCAAGCTGGCAGAAGGTAGGTTCTACAATCAGAATGCTTTTAAGTTCAGACAGAAGGTTGGCTTCCTCATTCTTCTCATGCAATTTCATCTGATGTAGTCACAAACTTCTATATCAACCTTGCAACACTTACCCTGGTTTGACTCTCAGGGAGTTATCAAAGCAAAATTTGCTTTTGTTTTCTCCAAATCTTAACCAATAAAGACCATATGTTAAGTCCACATTTGCTAGTGCTCGCAAACTTCTCAAAATTATCTGAAAAGCAAACGGTATGTAGCAAACATTTACAAAAGTTGTTCTCATGATTTTTTACCTGATTGATGACATGCTTAGGAATATTTCACCAAAGACAGGACAAAGATAGGACATGGCAACAAATCGGCTTCCTGATGCCTCTTAGCTCCCCAAGCACCAGGGCATCAGGAAGCTCCCACCAACCACCAACAAAATGTTTTAGTATGATAAGTTAACACTCAAGAAATACAAATTTAACAATGAATGTGAAAAAGAATAAAACAGTAACTTATGTGTTAATCAGGAAAGTGTAACTTCTTTGACTACAGGACCCTTAATGATAAAACAGTATGTTTTGAGCAGTAAACATATTGACAAAACTCTGGAGGAATGGTAAATTTTGAACAGAACATTAATATAAAGTTCCACATTTCTGTTGTGTAGCATTGATTTACTGTTGCATACAGACGAGCTTAGCGGCTACACTTGCAAGTCTGTTTTTTACATAACTTCTTTGAAGTCCTACATTCGAAATATAAAATTACTTTCATGAAACTTCGTTAATAATACCGTAAAATGTTATATGATATATACACTTAATTTTTTATTAAGTTTTTCTTAAATATTTTTTCTTACGTAAGTTACGAAATTTCTTGCAAGTGGGCCTTGTCCTGTATCGTCTTTTGTGTTACCAGTGATGTCCAGGGTGTTTTCCTCTACCTGTTGCGCTGGTATGCCGTCATTAAGGTGAAATACTCCTTAAGCACAGCGTTAAACCCCAATCAATCAATCAAACAATCTTTGACTACATTTTACTGGGTAAGCAATTGTCAAACAATTATTAAAATGAAAGCCTTGCAGATAAAAAACAATGATGAATATAATACCGGCAACATTGAAATTAGCAAGCAATTTTTTAGATGGATTTTAAATTTCATATTTGCTTATTAAAAACTTTGGTCCTTTTAAGGTCTTGCTGGACCCCTAGGCTTTTGAGAATAATGTTTTTTCAAAGCTTATTATCACAAATATCAATCGGAAGTATATATGTCTATATATTTTTGAAAGCTTAGATTCCCAGGATTATAAATAAATACATGTATATTTTTTTCTTAGGTCAAATTAGTGTTCCTAAATTTATTACAAATTGATTAAACCTTGACAGGGAAAAATACACTGCGTTTTTCAAGGCCTATTTCTCGGAGTCCAATATGTGTATCACCACATACATGTATATTAGTTAATGTGATAGTGTAGACCTACAAAACGTTGCCTCGTTTTTTTAAATTATTGCTTAGAGCAATTTCAGTAGAAGTTTTTGTCTATACAACCTTAGCATAGTTATAAAAAAATGTAAACAAATCTTTCAGTGCATATTTTAAAAAATGTAGGACGAACTTAAAAAATTTGAGGCACAGTTTCAGCCCTTGCAATTGGCTTCGGCATTCGGCAATGCCGAAGCAATAGTTGAAGTAAAATTGTTTTACTTCGGCATATTTATTTCCGAAGCCACCTGTGTGTTGTTGAACATTAAAACCGGCTGATTGTTTCAATTTTGTTGACTGTGTTTTGTCAGAAAGCAAGGGTTGTAGATTTCAGCCTTCATATGATTGTTGCAATAAATTGGAAACTTTTTATCTTGATATCGAACATTGTAACAATGACTTCACTGACGCCTCATGTCTGGGATTGTTTTCCTGTTTGAGGCTAACAAAGGTGCATATTTCAGTAGACTTGTTGTATTATTGTTATGATAGTTTAAGTCACCAGAAATGAAGCAAGATACTTTCTATCATCACCAGCCCACTAAATATAATCAAATGTCTCCAGAATAAATTAAAAAAATAATTTATATAACTAATATTATATATTTGTTTTTAAAAAAAGAAATGGGTGTATTTATAAAATTTGATAACCACTCCTTTAGAGCCTTGATAGTTTTGAGAAAGTGACCTTGAGAACTTTTCAAGGAAAGTTGTGTGTTTCACCCCAGGTTTCACCAACCAATTATGACGATTGCTCCCAACAATCGCCTTTAACTTATTTTGACCCCATGTGGCCTAAATCAGCTAAATGATTTCTCATTGGCTGTAAGATGTCCAGTGACAGATTTGAACTATGATTGACATGCTACAGGTGAATTTATCACAGAACGATGCAAACGGAGAAAAAAAAATTATTACTCAAGCAAAAGATGCATGCTACATGTTGTTAATGTACAATACTATTACAGTGTTTTCAGTTTATTTTGCCTGAAACTATTTCTAAGTGCATGTAAGTTCTATCTTGATAAGTTAATTATAGATTCATTTTAATTTAATGCCATGCACTTCATGGCATTATCAGTCCATGGAACTGGGTTCTAAATTCTAAAAGTTAAGAAAATACAATGAGTGTCCCGTGCTGACGGCAGACAGGTGCCAAGTTCAGAAGCAAAATATCTTTGCTTCGACACTTTTTTTGCCGAAGCTAATATTTTAATTGCAAGGGCTGCAGTTTTAACACTGTGCTCTTTGCGGTCCAGCAAGACCTTAACAATTCGACCAATAATTGTCATGGTAAGGTCTGTTCGTCTAACATTTTCAATGTTTGAGTTTGATTTCAGTGATATTTTAAAGATTTCATCATGAATATTTTTCGGAGTCATGTCATGTTTTTTCTATCATTTCTAATTTTGTCCAAGATTAAAAATATTATATTTTTTGTATTTTCAGATGATCGTGGCCGTGAATTTAACCCCCGGGATATCGTATCGTCAATCATACAGGCGGCTAATAAAAAGATGAGAGGGAAAGATAGGAAATTTTTACTTGGGGCTTTAGATGAAGACTTTAATGCGGAGTGCAGTCCGAATGAGCGTAACATTGACCAGGAGGTTGCTAGACGACGAGCTAAATCAGAGGAGATTCTGACTCAAGATACAACTTCGGAAAGCACCTCCACGTCTTCTTCTAAAAATTGGGATCGTCAGGAAAGTATTCCACTTGACCACCATGACACCTACCCTTTCAGTTTGTCATCTGGAACAGCCAGCGGCAGTGACCATGTTGCGACACTTGCAACTGATGACTACATGGACTGGGTTTATGTGCGGACTCATAGCGAAAGTCAGTCGCGCAGTGGACAGCAGCTGAGACAACCAACTCTCACAAGACAGTATTACTCGGATGAATCTCTGCTCGATAAAAATGATGAACTTGAAATATCCCATAGTAGCTTGTACAACAGCTGTTGTCAGAGTCGTGAGCGGTTAGAAGATAGATTATGGAATTTAGAAAAAGAGGCCCGAGATCTCCGCGAACAGGCGGAACGTGGCCGAAGAGAGCAAGAAAAAAGACGTATTGAAAAGCAGCGCATTGAACAAGAGTTAGCACGTGCAAAAAAGGAATTAGAGATGGAAGACAGACATAGTTTAGAAGACCTTTTACGGCACACAGAATTTGCCATGCAGATTTCAGATTTCCCAAGCAGAATGACAGCGTTAAATAGCAGGACAACAGGACAGTCCGATTCAGCCTCGTTATTGTCTGAATATAGCACAACATCCTCCGACCACAAAGACTTAAAGTTTTATTTGCCTCGCCCAGGTGTGGTCAGTTCACGTCCAAATAGATTTGAAAGAGCTGATCACATTCAAGGAACATCAAACATAGGGGCAATTCATCGCCAGATTACTGCTTTTGGCAGCAATTTGGAATCTAAAGAGGGCGTGGGTAAAAGGGCCGGGTCTTTAGAAACAATCTTAGACATAAAGTGCAATAGTGGTAAACGGGGTTCTGAGCGTCGCAGGAAAGGAAAACGAGATGACAGAAATTCACAACCAAAATCCCCTGATCAATTAGAAGGGAAAGCAGCCACTCTAGTAAGGAACAATTCAGTAAGAAGAGGTTCATTAGATTCCTTAAGAGATTTTTATGATAAACAGGAAAATCGATCATCTTGGGCGTCCACTGATTCTGAAGACGGATCAGATCTTCTGTCAAGTATCACAGCTACATTTGATCAGAAACTTCAAATTCTACTCAACCCTAAATTCAAACTGACTGGTGCAGTAAAGAAACAATTAGGACAAGTTCAGAACACCAGTTCAGCTATTACTGTGAGTGAAGGTATGAATGACAAGGAATCACCTCGAGCTTTAGCATACGTCCCTCCGACTGCCGCAGCAACCAAAATTGTAAAAGCTGAGGAGACAAAACCTGCTAAAATTATGCCGCCAAAAGTCTTAGAAAATTGTTTTCCTCAGCAGCGCATGTCGCGCTTAGGAGACCTTGGTTATGATCGGTCTTTTCGAGACCCAAGCCTCCATCGAATGCATCACCCAGATGCAAAAATTGGCATAGCGTCTAGATTTGAGCGTGGCTCTACTGTTAACAGCTCCTCGTCTATCGCTAATGTGACTGGAGTACAAATGAGTCTCAGTACAAGTTCTTTACCAAGTGGATCAACGATCGCGCGTTCGATACCGTCACGGCAAGATGGTGGTGATTTGATTTCCTCTTCCCAAACAGGAGTGGACCAGAATGATTGCACTCAGAAATCTTCAGGACTTGTTAAAGGGGAGGCTAAACCATTCATTATCCGCTCTGAAAGTAGACCTATCACAAAATCTGAAAAGACAGAGGTTAATTTGTCTTTGTCAAAACTTTCTCGAGAAGAGCAGATTGAAAAGGCTGGCAATGAAGGTAGACACAGTCATGATTTGGAACAGTTTTTGACTGAAGTTTCTGCAGGGTCTTTTGATGATTTAGCGACCAAGACAACAAAATCGGGTGCTGCACAAGCCTCGAAAAAGAAAAAGGATCGCCGCAGCGCTCGAAGACATACAGTTGGGGGTATAAATGATTGTGAACATTTTAGCTCTTTGGGTCAGTTATCTCAGAGTAAAGATGATCTAAAGTTATCTGCATGGGAGCAACTTCGACCAGCTGTTAAAGAAAGAGACAGGGAAGAATCTCGCAGTGTTATTACCTGGCTACAGAATGAAAGATTACGCATGAGTGCTTCCGACTTAATAGGCGCTGAAAATAGGACATTGAGTAGCAGCTGTAGTAATTTGGATGAAACGCGTTGCTAATAATTTGATATTGCTGTTCATTATGTGTGGAGTTATTTTCCCTGCATTCCTTATCTCTTAGGTGGTGCTGTACCATGGCTATTGACAGTGATAATGAGCATCTATATGGTTTTGTCAAATTTCAAATAATTTGAATTACATGGTGATGAAATATTTTTCTTTAGCTGAAAACCATTATCTGGTGTATAAAAATCCCTGATTGAAGTTTTGTTTGAACTCTGTGATGCATGTTTTTTCACATGTTAGTACTACATATGATGTTAACATTTGTTTTGATACAGGAGATAAACTCATTTGCATCAGATTTCAGTTTGCAAGGCCCTAGCTAGATTTTTTTGTACTCTTTTTTAGCCAAACTCATAAATTAATAGCCAAATTGGTTACTAACATAGAAGTTCTTATAAGCCAATTCACACTTTTATTAATCGCCAAATTTAAAATTGATGATCATTTGTTGAATTTACTGTAGGCCCTGGTTGCCATCTGTTCACCTTCATCTCGTAATGGATTTAGCCATTTAACCTTTTGTGTAGTTTCATTTATAAGTGCTTAAAGCAATGATTTGTATCATTTGATTTTCTGTGTACATATGTACAGTGTAAAATGTCCTATATACTTATTTTCAAGTTGTCTCTGAGCTCTATGAAAATGATAAAACATGGGGCAGTAAATGTTTCTTTAACTGATACAAAAAATGGTGTAAAACCTCAATCAAACTAACAATAAATTTCTTTAGATACAGACTATTTGTGTCTGACCTAATTTACAATATATGTGATCAGTGTAAAACATGGCATAAATTTAAAGTGTCAGCAAAAATTTAAATCTTGCCCTAAAACTGACTTCATCATACATGACGTTGTCGTACAAACTTGTCTATAAATATAAAAGCATGAATGTTAAATTGTGTATTTTTTTTTCTCAAATGTTTGTAATTTTTCACATTAATTTTAAGTTTAATATATAGCCCCACCAAAGCTTTTCAATCAAAAGTTGCAATTCGCTAAGTATTAAAGCTAACAACTTTGATAGATTTTGTTTATTTTAGATCAAATATTTTATTTCCAAATTAAATGAAGTTACACAATTTTTAAATTCAATTTTCTCTCAGATCTGAAAATTTATTTATTTGAATAGATGAAATCATTAAAATTGATATTTCAGCTAACAAAAGCAAGTAAGAAAATTTGTCAATAAAATTGTTAGCTCATTAAAAAAATGTATTTGCTGAACTTTAATTAAAAATAAAAATCGAACTGTAGTAGCAAATATTCAGTATACTTCATTACTCAATAAAAGGAAAAATTTTGGGTCGTGATCAAACGACTAAGTCTTACATTTTTAATTTCATATTTTTTTTTACACAATTTATTATCTGGGCAGTTAAGTGCCCAAAATGACCCAAACTAATTATGAAAATTTATATCTTTGCAGTACACTTCTTTAGCAAGACAAACATGTAAATATAATCACTTGCTATTGTAAAAAAGGAACGTTAACCTGTTACTTATACACAATAATTAAAGCTAATGTTAAGACAAAGTATTAAAAACATAGGAGATTTATAACATAGATTTTTGCTGCATTGCTCTTTTAATTATTTTCTATTTGTAGGAATAAGGAATAAATAATTCTCCATTCATTCACAATTTTTAAGACAATTTGCCACACAAATATTAACCATTATAATCATGTCACCTTTGCTTTATGTTAGAATTAAAATGTTGAAAACTAAACTTCAACCGATAAGAAATTTACAGAACAGCTTTGATTTTTTAAATTTCTATTATTTTTTTTTTATTTATGGAACAAAATATTTAAATATTTCAGAAAATGGATGTAAGTTGGCCAGAATAAAGCTTATATTTTAGCAAAAGTTGAAGATTGGCTAATTTTACAGGCTTAACAGCTGGTTTATTTGTTATAAAATACATATTCACAGTTAAGCACCTCATATATTTTTCGCAGCAAATTTTCTTCTATGTTTGGCGTTGAAAGCCTAATAACATAACATCGGAAAAAACAAATAAAGTTTGCAAGAATACATCGTTGACAATAAGAAAACTTAAAAAGTTTATCTTTGAGAATTTCAATCTGATTAAAATCATATCTATATTAGATCCCTGGTATTGTATTGTCGCAATGTAGATCTTGCTATGGCAGTCCTAAGGGACTCCCAGACCCAACATAACATGAATAGATAAGCAGCCCTCTGATTGGTCGACCAATTGTCACCATATTGTAGGCTGTCCTCAGATTTACATCACTACAATACAATACCAGGAAGCTGATAAAGATATGATTTTAATCAGATTGTGAGTTTAATGAAGATTTTGAAAAGAATTCCAAAAAGCAGTATTTGACCCAAAAAATGAATCCCAATAAGTATGGAAGTGTTGAGTCAGCAACAAAATTCAACATCATGAGCGAGTGGTTGGGCTTGGGTGTTCTCGGAGGTATGAAGTATTTTTAATATGCCCGTCATTTGACGGGACGTATTATGGTATGGGGTTGTCCGTCTGGCTGGCTGTCTGTCTGTCAACTGTTTGGTTTCCATACATTAACTTGAAAACCGCTTATGGAATTCAAATCAAACTTAGAATGAGTGTTCCATGTGACAAAACGATGCTTGGGATTGATTTTGGCGTATGTCGGACTACAGGTGGCACCATCTGGTGGCTTAGTCTAAATTTTGTTTCCGGACATTGACTTGAAAAGTTCTTGTGCAATTTGAATCACACTTAGTAGGGGTGTTACATGTGACAAAACCAGGTGGCAGAGTCTAAATTTAGTTTCTATATGGTTACTAGAAAACCTATTGTCAAAATTGAATCAAAGGTGTAATGCTATAATACGTGATTTGCTCGCGTAACTTTTTTCAAGCTGGTTCGCTCTCGTAAATGAAGGGCTATAGCTTCAACCTGGTGTAGCGGGTGTATTACATGAATACATGAAGCAGGCATGTGAGACGCCAATATTATAATATGTGATGCGCTATACCTTCAACGTTGTTGTTTTGAGGCGCTATCTCCACAAACTGGGCTTATTACATACATGTTAAACGTTTAGGGCTCATTCTGCTCCAAATATACTACTACAATTTATCATCATACATTCAGCCCTTTAAAGATGCGCCACCCAAAATCACTTTTATCAACAAATTCAGACAGCTAAGAGTTTATTTAGTATTAATGTTTGTCCATAAATTAAAACACTAGCTTTGAAATTAACTATCATTGAGCACTTAGTCTGTACTAGCAAAGATAACTCATGCTGTAAATCAAACTCAAAGTGAAGAGGGCGTACTGACCCGTATTGTTCGAGTCCAATTTTTCGTCACTCGATTCAAAGAGTCCCTGCTGTATTACGTTTCGTCTTCAGTTAATGCTGACCGAAGAACATCGCTAATAAAGGGGTAATGTTTAAATAGATACCAATCATTTGCAAGAATAAAAGCGGAATTCCGCCTGTCAAACTCACAAGCCGTCTTTATGCTAATTTACGAATGTCTATCGAAGACATGTAATATGCGAGTTGCCCCCCTTTCGTTATAATATTCTGGAAGCATATTTAAATTTAATAGTTTTAGTTACTTCTAAACTTTTACTTAGCGTAGAAACTTGGGGGTGGAATTAACGAAAAACTTCCTACTTCTGCTTCGTGAGAAAAATAAGTATTACTCATGTAATTATATAATTACGCACAAAATACAGAGGCGTCCTTGTTACTGGATATTTCTGGGCTAGGTTTGGTGGAAGGGATTGACAGGTAGCCGGTGTATGGGCACTCCCAGAAGAGAGTAGGGGAGACCCTGGAGTTTTGCTTTTAGTTTTAAATTAGAAATCCACGGTTTATTCCCATTTCGCCTACTTTAACGCGGATTAACGTTGGCCTGTGGGGTGCTTGTCGCCTCCGCTGGGAGAAGTCAATGATCATGACAGTTAACAGTGGTCGCTCATGTATAATAAGACATATATGTGTCAAGGGTCACGACCATTGGCAGAACATCGCTCAGTCTTATTAACCCTCTATATATGAAGCGAAAGTATACACTACATTCATTTGTCTTACAAACATCATGGCACAAGCAGAAACAGAAGTCAGTTTTATCCCTAGTAGCCTAGTCGTGGAGGAAGAATGGTCTGTGCCCCTTTTGACAATTCAGCGTTCAGCTTTTTATTTTCATGAACAGAACAGATGGAAAGCTCGACACCTCTTCTCACTTCTGAAACAAACTTAGGAAAGATGGAAGCTGAAAAGCTCTACATCGCATCCACCTTGGAGCTTTTCAGGTCACATTTCTAAGCTAAAAGGCTAAAAATAGGGCACAGATCAACTGATGCAGGATACGCCCGCTGCAAGTTGCTGCTTTACCACCAATTGGGCAACAATGTTGTTTTTTTTACCTCCAATGGGGCAGAAACTTGTTTGCTTTCCCACCTC
>JAVFBY010180996.1:0-11211 GCA_034781015.1 Tonicella lineata | reverse complement strand
GGCCAATATAGTAAAATATTGGCCCTCGGCAAATACATGCAAACAATAGGGAGAAATTTAAATGAGGTATAATATTTGTAAATATATACGCCCTCCCTAAAAATGAGACAAACCGCAAATCAAACCAACCAAACAAGAAAACAAAACCTGTTAGCTAAATCCCATTATAGTGTCCAGCTGAGTTAAAGCATTTAACAGTTGCAATTATTACCTCCATTTTAAAACTATATATATAAATTGTAAGTAAAATACTCATGTTACGTTTGTATTTCAATGTTTTTGTTTGTGTCAAAACGAGCATCCGTCACAAAAACGAAACGCAATATATAGTCTACTTCCGACTATTGGCCGGGTTACATTTCCAGCTTTATAGTGTATTTAATAAAGTCATGTCTTGTACTTCGTATAGTTGTCCAAATGGTTTAACTTACGTTTAAACCTAACAGAAACAGATTTCTGGTACGGCGTCACGCGATCCTGTCACACAGTAAACCGTCACATGACAATTTAGCGGCGACTTTTGCCCATAATTGAAGGTTATTTTACCAAAGCGGCTTGGGTGCCTATAAATTCCGAACCATGTTTTTTTCCGACATTGATAGATGAGAGTGGGTCTAATAACCCTCGTTAACGTTAAGTCCGAGCCACCGCTGTGATGATTTATAATTTTTGTACATCCCATTAACGGCACGTTGCAGTTCTGGATAAGAATTGTGTGCTGATTACGTTAGAACCAGGCCAGACTCAGAAGTGTGTAATAAAGCATAATGCAGGACGTGAGCCACACACAGTTTCTTACAGGTCTAGCGAAAATGACAAGTACTTTCGCTTATTTTTTGCTACCTCCCTGCGAAGGAAACTACTGCCCAGTTAACATCTAAAAGAATATTCTTCCAATAAAGCACCAACGGAACATTCCATAACCTTTAAGGAATAGATGTAAATGAGTTATACCGTAAGGATTAAAGATTAAGATTAAAGGATTATACATTTCAACCACATTTAAGTCCGAGTCACCGCTGTGGTGATTTATAACTGTGTAGGCCTACATTCCATCATCTGCAGTTCTGTGGATAAGAATGGTGTACTGATTACGTTAGAACTAAGCCAGACTGAGAAGTGTGTAATAAAATATATAGCAGGACGTGAGCCACACACAGTTACTTACAGGCCTAGTGAAAATGACAAGTACTTTCACTTATTTGTTTTACTTCCCTGCGATAGGAAACTGCTGCTCATTTTTTGTGTACACTGTAAAAAAAACCCCTTTACATCTTACATATTATTCTTCCAATAAAGCACCAGCGGAATATTGTAAAACTTTAAGATGTAAAGGAATTATACCGTAAGGATAATTTGAAGGAATATTCCACGTTATCTTAAGGAAAGTGACGTTTTTTTTAAAGGATTATACGTTGCAACCACAGTTGGTTGGATTTTTGTTTTTGATGGCGTATTCCTTAAATCGTCTGATGAAACGCAATTTTCTGCAGACGCAAGGAATATTCCACAAATTTTTCGGAATTATCCTTTCTTCAGTTATGGAATAGGGATACGGATTTGTTTTACAGTGTCCATATCGCAAGCCCATATTCTGTGAGGTAATTTGTCTGAACGAATTAATGCATGGCAACCAGTCTGTATCCTGTATCTGATGTTCAGATCGATTCGCTGTACATTACCTCAGAATACCCTTAATCGTTCATAAGCCGCAATGGTAACGTTAGGCGAAAACCTTTGCCGGTTACCTCAATCCTCATGAGAAAAAAAAGAAAGAAGAAAGTCCGTGTCGTTTATTAGCCAAAAACTCCATTCCATATATAGATCTAAATTTACATCTAACCACGTACTCTTCGTGTCGTCCAGCAGGTGGTCTAAGCTGGTCTCAGACTGCCATTAATTTTGCATAAGCCGTAATGTTAATGTTAGGTACTCTAACTCGTTCCCAAACTTTCGTTGTGCAAAAACTTTAGCAGTTACCTTATTCAACCTTTCGCAAATAGACATTGACATTTAGACGGGTGAAGGATGAATTTTGTTTATACTTCCGGCACCGACAGCTAATAGTGGCTATCTAAGGACAACTCCACAAAATATATGGCATTCAGCACTCAGTATTGGTAAAGAATACTTTTGAATATTTCGTACATCAAATAAGTTTGAATTTTGACAGTCGCAGAGAGTAGAGTAACTAGTGGTCCCAGGGTTGTGTACGATTATCGTAAAACGAATAAAGAATTAAATTAAATTAAATGATATGGTGGTTATAGCCTATGCACAAGTTGTCAGTATTATGTAAATTAAAAAAAATAAAATATAAAGAGGTATTTTAGCATTTTAATATTATGTTTAAAACGAAACGTTATGAACTGTGCATGTTAAGTTAAACATTAAATATTAATTTCCTATTCTCCTAAAAGTATATCCCCACAAGCATTGGGCACTGTTTGGTAAAAACAGTCTTTAGTGTAGATAGCCCTGGAGGAATATAAATACTGAATACAAACACATCAAGCGGGTGTTTTTTTCTTCGGGACCTGCCTGATCCTCTGGTGCTCTCGATGTTAAAGGAAAGCAGGAAGTTGATTGTTTTGCGGTGTTATGTTTTTCTTGTTCTTTTCATGTCTCGTTTTTCATGTTGCCATTGACGTCAATTGGTGGTTTCCTCCACCCATTAGGCTTACACGTGACCTCTACCCTATTTGCATGGATGTGCCATATAAGCGAAGTACGACGTCAAATACCAAGCAAACAAAGACGTAATTAAACATTAAAATCCCCAAATGCTTCAAATTAATCTAAAGTGTAAAAACAATCTAGTTCATGGATCTCCGTTGCCATGAGTGGAAATAGAAGCTCAAATTTCTGGCAGACAAATAAAATACTTTCTATGACAAATATTCTGGTAATTTCATCAACGTTTACAACATTGGGGTTGTGTAAAAATTGAAGTTCGTTAAATTGTTCGCTAAATTGAAACAGCAATGCAGTTGTACCAATTTGAAATTTGGAACTTACACGGGTGGTTGGGTAGAGCTTTCTGGTGCCCTATAATGGTCACTAAACTAAGATGCACGAGGAAGTAGATTTGTTTTGGGGGGCATGCTGTTTCCTGTCCTTGTCCTTTATTATGATATCTGTGGAGTCAAGGGTGGTTTCCCCCATCCATTGTGCTGGCACGTCGTCAAAAATGCGATCATTTGGATCAGGCAGGGTCGTAGCACAATTTACTTCAATTCGTATTGAATGAAGAATATCTGATAATAAGCGATGATTTAATTGCATTGAGGAAAACTACGCTTTCACTGACTGGTATTTGTCCTTTTATGCGGAAGGATATAAAGTCAATACCAGGTCCGCGTAAATTTTGGTACGTAGCACGCGCATCACTTAGCAACCAACTAGGACGTGTCAAAAATCTGAAACCGGAGGAGAGATATACAGCGACATCCGGCCTGTGCCTTTGGAATACAACTTTGAAGAGAGAACTTGAAGGAGAAGTGGACGGAGATTTCGTGACCTGTCAAGCGGGGCATTATAGCCTATTAGGGCGGATTAAATGTTATTTCCGTGCTGGAAAATTAAAACCGTGACAGAGTATTTTTGGGTGAATTATTGACCGATTCGAAGTCTCACAATAGCGCCATAGTGAGACAATGGACTATTTGGTCACCGTCAGAAAACGATCCTTTTTAACTTTCATTTTACATTTTTTAAAAGTTAAACGTGGTTCCTGAATGCAATCGCATACTGGCGAGGAATTATTGCTGGTTGTTGATAAATATCGCAATATGGATCTGGAGACGGGGTTGGCGATGTTTAGGCAAGATCCAGCCATAGCCGTCCCGATGCGGATTTAAGTTGTAGTGTTAATTGCTTTCAGTCTCATAGGATATATTTCAACATCGTAAGCACTTCCAATAATGAAAGTGCATTCGATTCGATTGCGTTCTTAAGGAAATTCCAAAATTTAAATTGAAACATAGATAACCCTTGTAACATAATTTGGAAGAACATGAATTACATATAATACCCAGCATTCGGTATTTATATCTAATACATTTGAATATTCCGTGTGTAAAATAGCTTTTGCTATTTGCAGTCGAGTAGAGAACCTATTGGCATCATAGCTGTGTACAATTCTCCTTAAACAAATAAAGAAGTCAATTAAATACAATTTATGAACAAATTCGGATGCCTGTTTTCTGTAAAGCAGAAAAACCCTTTCAAAAATGTATTTAGGAATTTAATTAAATATTTTAAACAAAGTATTTTGAAATATTCGTGTTAAGCATACCATTAAATGCTAATTGTCTATTCCGCTAATAATACCCACCAGTAAAATAGGCTATGATCAATACTACACAACACACTTAGAGTTTGCCAATGGTTATAGGTCTATGCACAAAATCGAATACCAGTATATTATAAATAAGTCAAACACTTTCTAAAATTTATTTAATCATTTTAATATTATGTTTCGAACACATACTACTTAATGTTTCTACTAGTTAATATAAAGTATTTCGCATATGTTTTTCTTGTCTATGACCACAGGAGAAAGACATAATCTACTTTTAAAAATAAATATATTGAATATTAACGATTATCTCGTGGGGGCTGTTTCATGTTGGCGTCCGTCGATATTATATAAAAAATACTATTGAGAGTAGTGTTAAGAAATGTTAATAAAATCCACAGTTTCAATCTAGCTTAAACTTTGAGTGACCCGACATGAGGGGAAATGAAAAATATGACACTTCCGGGAGACAGATGTATTGGTATTATCTAAGTGTCAGCTCAACTTATCAGCTGTTTGAGTTTTAACAGTGATATTCTTTTTCCAAAAGTTAAAAAAATCGGTGACCACTATATCTTTCTACAAAAGTACATTGGAATCATTTAATGTATCTTGCCTTTATTTGAACTTGAACATATTCATGCCATGTAATTTCCTATGGGTAGACAGGAAGCCATGTTTTCTCAACTCTAGTAATTGTATTATTCACACTCATCGGGACATCATCCACTTGTGAAATTTCCGCCATGATGACAATGTGTTCTCTCGAAATCTCTTGAAAATGAAGTAATTATTAGTTTACCCCATCGCTTCCCCAAATCAGAGATATCTCTAAATCGCCAAAATTCTTGATATCAAAAAACTGAATCTTAGATATCAAAAAATTATTTAATGATAATTTGGCCCTTTATATTTTCCAGGTGTACCATCAAGAAGGTAAAAATAAAAGTTCAGTTGAAAATTTGGTGAGCGTTAAGTTAATGATCTTGAGAGGTATAATGTATAGGAGGAGGTACATGTGGCGCAAGACCTCGCAAAAATCAACAATTGGACCGTTTGACCTTGAAAATGACTTGGGATCCAGAGATAAAGTACTTGGCCACATATGAAATTATAAATATAAGTCTCAGCTGATTACCGTTTAATTTTGCTGTTTTATTGTGTATTATCCTTATATTAACGCCCCAAGTATAAGTGATTGGCCAGCATTATCGTGGGTGAACCCACAACCCAGAAACCCTGAAACAATTGCAATATTTATTTGACATGAGTTTAGTTGGAAATATGTTTTATTAAATTTGTAGTCCAATCCGATTTCATAAAGCCGATACAGAAGTCTCTAAAAAACAAACAAAACAAACCCAGAACTAAATCACGTAATACTGATTATATACAAGATTCTTAAAAACAAGCACAGACTTACTAGAGCATGCAGTCAGCTTTCGTCCAGTATGATCTCTGGATTTTTTTCAAAATAAACATTCGTGATATTACCTAGTCTTTTTACAGTATCTATGTACAGTTTTTTTCTAACAAGTCACATGAGCATTTCAGCTTTCTACTGTGTTGCAAGTGGTCATGTGTTTTGTTGGAAAAATTCCAGAAAAAGTGTCAGAGACCATACTGACCGAAAGCGCACTACTCTTGTAAGTTTGTGCTTGTATATGATTTAACTTGCCAAGCTGATAAAACTATTTGGACACACAATACTGCTTTAAAGCATTCAATTACTACATATGGTAATAATAATATGTAGATAAAATACTCATGTTAAGTTTGCATTTTATTGTTTTCGTTTGTGTCAAAATATGTATTAGTCATAAAAGCTAACAGCAACAGGTCTAATCGGTCCTTTCAGATTTCTCATTGGTTTTTATTTACAGCTCTCTAGCCTATTTAATAAATGCATGTCTTAAACGAGAGCTCCATATAGTTGTCCAAATGTTTACACTCACGTTTAAACCTAGCAGAAACAGATTTCTGGTTCTAAGAGAATAATTACATGTTAGTACGGAGTCACGCGATCCTGTCACACAATAAACATGATTGATTAGCGTCGACTTTTGCCCATCATGTTTATTTTACCAAAACGGCTCGGGTGATTATTAATACCGAACTGTGTGATTATCCGACATTGATAGATGTGGGTGGATTTAATAACCTTCATTACCGGTACTGTAAAGTCCGAGCCGCCGCTGTGATGATTTGTAATTTTGTATACATCCCATTATCCTCACTTTGCTGGTCTGTGTGGCTGATTACGTTACGCAACCAGACCAGACATGGGCGGGTGTGATGTAATATACTGAGCTTCGTGAGCTAAACCCAGTTAGTTACAGGTTTGCGCTATTTATCGTTCCGGTGTCAATTGTTTACGTAGAAAATTGGATTTTTTTAGCTGCAAAATCCTTCCAAAGCACACGAAAACAGACATTCGACAGAAGATATTAACTCATAAAGTGTGGGGAAAATAGGATACATAAGGATATAACTTGGGGGTGTCTTAATAACATAATACATTTGAGGGATAGATAGATTTCCCCAAAAATGGAAAACACTTCCATCCAAGCGGCAAGGTTAGAACCTATGCAATGTATCGTAAACTATGTCAGAGTAGGTATCCATTTCTCTTTCTCTAAATTGATGAACTTTGCTTCTATAATTTTGAGAAAGGACAGCAACAGTCTACTTTTTGACAGATGCTAGTGTATTTATAATTTCGCGATACTCCGGTGTGGTTTCCGAAACCGTTACCTACAGTCATCAAGCTAAATCGAACGCGAACTTAAAATAAAAGAGGAGAAAACAGAAAAGCAAACACCTACTCATAGGAGAGAGCAAATCGAGTTGTGTGCAAAACTGGTGTAATTATTTTCGTGGGTTTTCTTAGTTTTCCGCGGAATGGCACCTTTATCAGAAAAATATATGGTGAGCATTTTATTCAATGCTTTATTCAAACAATATTTGAGAGAAAAGCAACCCTAATTTGGCAAGTAGGAAAGTCTACAAAGGTACAGGTTATGTTATTTATAATTATCCAGTAATAATACTAAAATAAATCTAGCATTAACTGCCCACCATAGGGGGCCTATATTTTTCTGACTAAATCGACATTCATCAGAATACCAAAAACCACACAAAAAATGTTATGACCAATTTTAACAAGACCGAAATGTAGAAAAAGAAGTTATCTTCTATTAAAAGTCTACTGAATGTGATATATTTTATCTTCTAAATGCCATTTTAACAACCTCTGCTATGGTTTATTTGCCGACTTGGTGTTTCATTACGTTTTGTAGAGAAGAGAGTAGGGAAAACCTTGCACATACCAGATAAGACACCGATGGTTGCATCTTAAATCCAAAGACTCTATTTTCGCATGGATGCATTCACACTTTAAGCCAAAACCAACTTTTTAATGAAGCTTAAACAATCTTAAAATGGAAATATAGTACAATGTACTTAAATTCGTATTGAATCAAGGTTTTTTGAGAATGAAGCAGTAATGAAGGTATTTAATTTGATAGCGGAAACCTACGCATTCATAGGCAGTTATTTCGCCTTGTTTGCGGAAGGCTACAGAGTCAAAACCGACGTCGCGTGACTTTCAGTACTGGCCACGCGAATCACTTAGCAACCGACCAGTATACGTGTCAAAATGTGAAACCGGAAAACAGATAGGGAGACATCCGGTCTGTGCCTCTGGTATAAACATTTGAAGACAGAACTTGAAGGAAAAGTTGACTGAGCTTTCGTGACTTGTCAAGTGGAACATTACAGCCTTTTAGGGCGGATTAAATTCTATTCCAGCGCTGAAAAATTAAAACTATGAACGCCGTAGCCTCGATTCCTTTGACAATCAACTAATTGGCAAACATCATCAAATAATCGCGTTTGTGTTTACTTAACATTTGTTAAAAGTTAATAGTGGTTTGTGATAGCAATCGCATACTGTCGTGGACTGGTTGCTGGTTTTACGTAAATGCTGAAATGGATCTGGAAGCAGAGTTGGATAGGGATCAAGACATTTACACAAATATTCATGCCTAGTCGTCCCTATGCGGGATTCAGTTGTTAGTGTTAATTTATTTCGGACTCATGGGATGTTTTAGCATCAGAGGTCACTTCCACTAATGACAATGACAAATACTGTCTCTTGTTTTTACCTCCCCCGACAGGAGATCAACTCTCCGTAACAATATAACATATGTGGCGTGCATATGGTAATATCAAAATTCAGATAGAAACACCCATCCCATCAATATGGATGATCTTGAATATTCGGGATAATTTAACCATTTAATAATCTTTAAATATTTTCCCAACGGAATGCTTTATGTTAGAGAGTAGATTAATATCGACCAGAGACATGCTCAGTTTCACAAAAACAAAAGAAAAGCACGAAACACAGATGTTTGTGATCAGGTCATTTATTTAATAAATGACAAGGTCTTTACAAGTAAATGACAAATGTGGCGATAGTATTAAGAATGATAGCATGACCAAATGTAGGATTGTTTCAAGTAAATAAAGATTTTGTTTGCAAATGTCAGGATAAAAAAGCCTAACAAAAAAAATGTCTAACTGTTTTTGTGGGTGTGGAAGGTGGGTCTCGTAAAATTTGAATTTTTTTAACTGAACAAGTTCGTCAGCTTTTGTCAGACTACGGCCACTGGATCACAGGTTCGATCTTGTGGTGTATCCCGTGTTGAAGTGACGCTGTTTTCAGAAAGAGCACGAGTGATATTTGTATATCGATGACGTTGAGCGCGTCATATTTCAATGTTCATGAAGTGCTAAAAAAAAAACAAATATATTAAAAATTCAATAAGAATTTAACTTTCAACATCAACCACGTTATAAAATGAAAATTATAACTTGTCAACTATCAATCTAACACAACATATCCCATTTAATGTCCCATCATGAACTTGTCCGTTTAAAGACCCATTCTCAATTTGAGAAAGCACAGCTTTTTCACGTGTTTGAGGCAGTTTTCTAACAGTTTTAATATTCACTGCAAGATCTACCTTTTTATGTTCAAGTTTATTGCAAAGGATTATTTCAAGAAGAACTGTGCTTTTTATTTATTTTCAACTATATGTTGTTAATTTTTTTAGTATGTACATATAGCTTTCTTTGTTATTTACGTGTATATAAATAAGCATATATTATTTATATTCATATGTTCAATATTTTTAATAAATGCAGAGGAAATAAATTTGACATGCCTCTAGCGGGGATGGAACACGAGATCTTTGGCTATATTTGCAGTGAAAGAAAATGTGACATGCCTCCACCGGGGATCGAACCCGAGATATTTGGCTTACAGGGCCAATATGTATGTATGTATGTTGTACAAGACCCTCGCTAACACCTTTGGCGCGGGTGGATGGGCGGAGGTTTTCTTATATCCTCGTGCTCTCTAAGCTAAAGGGCGTTAGTAAATATATTTCCTGACCTGTCTCGCCTTTTATGTTGCCAGTGACGTCAAGGGTGCTTTCCCACACTCATCGGGCAGGCATGCCGTAATGTATAGGTAAAATAGCTCTGAGCCCGTCGTTAAATCCCAAATCAAAGAAACCACTAACACTTTGTCTAAGTCGAAGGTCAGACTGATTTATTACAATCTGACCTTGTCTTGTCTATGAGACTTTAACTAATGACCTGGGAGAGTGATACAGTGGGTCCTATACCTCCTTAATGTAATCCGCTCTACCTTCCCACTACACATACCATCTCTAACAGCTTTGGTAAGACTAATGCTAAAGTCGGACTGATGTATGTAATTACTGTCTTACATTACATTGTCTACCTTCTGAAAGCTTCTGTTCTACTCTTTAAAAAGTTTGCACTGCGAGGCATACCCCGTGGTTTGCAGAAAATACGTGTTCTGTGTCCACAGGCTTTGAGGCATGTATCATTAATACATGCCATGCACAACACCCGGATATTTGTACGCCCTGCACTAATAAACGTAGTATAAACTTTCTGTTAAAGAAAACTATGGTATAATTGAACATTTACTTCCGTTATGAGTTGCGTATTGCCATGAGCTATATACACTGCCCAATATTAGGACAATCCTTGCAATATTGATAGAGAAATAGTCCATTCAATTAGTGTTACATCAACAAAAAGAACAAGAGCTACAACGACAACAACAACAAAAGCCCCAACGAGAGAGTGATTAAGATCTCAACCCCGTCCAACACGGGGTAAAAATGATCAACTATACCGACCATCTCTAACACCGCTACTACGATACCTCTTATTGAAAGTCAAATACGATTTAATATAGATTTATAGAATTGAATGACATTTAATTTATCCAAGATTGTGTTAAACTGTGTTATCATCAACACCGACCCTCCCTAGCACAATTGATTGAAGTGAGCTAAGTCTGGTATATAGGGAGTTACCATAATACCCGGTCTGTCTGATGTAACGGTATTATAAGCTGGCTGTTCAGGAAGGAGTCTGATTCATTCTGAAATCCTCTACTCTAACCATAGAACACGGCTTGCCCCGGTGCTCTCCGAGCTATTCAGGAGCTGAAATCCTCTACTCTAACCATAGAACACAGCTTGCCCGTTTGATCAATCAATCAATCAATGCTCTCCGAGCTATTCAGCAGCCGAAATCCTCTACTCTAACCATAGAACACGGCTTGACCCGGTGCTCTCCGAGCTATTCAGGAGCTGAACTCCTCTACTCTAGCCATAGAACACGGCTTGCCCGGGTGCTCTCCAAGCTATTCAGAGCTGAAATCCTCTACTCTAACCAAAGAACACGGCTTGACCCGGTGCTCTCTGAGCTATCCAGGAGCTGAACTCCTCTACTCTAACCATAGAACACGGCTTGCCCCGGTGCTCTCCGAGCTATTCAGGAGCTGAAATCCTCTACTCTAA
>JAVFBY010180885.1:0-11212 GCA_034781015.1 Tonicella lineata | reverse complement strand
CAGGGGCATTTCATCTATATGACGACGGTCATAGAAACTATGTACCTGAGCAAAAAAACCTAAACCAGACAAACTTGAACCTCAGGAAAACCACCTAAACAAAAAATCTTAACCTATGCATTATTGAGTTAAAGAACTGAAATGGTAAACTCATATCCCTTACTAGCTACATATGAACAACCTAAACAACAAAAACTTAATCTTGCATGTATGTACAAGTATGAACAAAAATTCTGTTCCAATGCGTTCAATTGGTGATGTATTCCAGATGTGACAGGAACAGGCCAATCGAACAGGCCCAAAGTCATCTTAATATAACTGGTACATGACTCTATTATATACTAATCTAATTGCCAAAACACTAAGATTTTTATAATGGACCTGTAGCGTAAACCCGGAAGTAGGGCTTTAACATTGACCGAAGCTTTATATAACGGCTCAGATTCGGAAAATGCCAGAAATTTGGAGGATCTGGAAGCAAAAAAAAGTACGCTCTTTCTATAAAAATATATGGCAGCACAGGCTTGCTACACTGAAGGGGGTGTGGCAGCGAAAGAGTTAATATAACTGGTACATCACTCTATTATATACATGAACTTATCTCTAGACAAGATGTCTTAGGTGAGAACTCTAACATTTTCTACATTTAGTAGTGAAAAGCAAACAGCATTGACTAAAAAAATGGTCTTCAGTTTATAAAATATGGGACCCATTCACAACAACAAACTTGTTCCAATACATAAATTAAACAACTGCTTTCTTGCATGTGACAATTTAAAGAAAAAAAGCATTTAGACAAGTATTACTTACCTTTTTCTTTCTTCTTTGATTTCATTAAGATTTTCTTGCATTTTTGCATCAATTTCTTTATGTTTCTCTTGGAAGTTTGCTTTGTGTTGATTTAGGTTTTTATCAACATTATCCAGGTCTGCTTGCAAGACTTCCTTCCCTTTCTGGAGCTCTTTGTTTTCTTCATCCAACCGGTTGACATGAAGTTGATGTTGATCATCTAAATCTAATAACATGGCTTCTTTGGTTTGAACTTGAGCTTCTCTGTCTTCAAGCTCAAAATTCCTTTGTTCAATTTCTTCTTCAAAACCGTTGAGCTGCCACTGACGTTTTTCAATCAATTCTTGTTTATCTCTATCAAGTTCATTTTTCGTTTTGGCCAAGTTGTTCTCAAGTTCATCCACTTCCATCTTAATAGACCTGCTCATTTCTTCTTCTTCAGAAATTAGAAGCCCAAGTTTTTGTTCCAGTCGTTGCTTTTCTGAAGCTATTAAGTTTGCTTCAGCTTCCAGTTTTTCCCTCTGTTCCGTGGACAGGTCATCCCTAGAAGCTTCAACTATTTGTTTGTGTCGCTGCACTCGTTCTTGAAGCAGTCTATCTTCATCCTCAACGGAAGCAATTTTTCGATCAAACTCACTGAGCTGAGTAGTCTTTTTCTTTTCAAGGGCTTGTCGTTTTTCTTCTGACTCATTTTTCAGTGCTGATTCTTTACCTTGAATGTCAAAAAATTGTTGTTGTAATTTAGCTGCCTGTGGACTGTCAGAGGTAGACAAAGCCTCTAGGACCCCTTTCCCTTGTGCAGTACTGATCTCATTTCTTAAATCAGATATCTCATCTTTTTCGGACTCAATCAAGAACAATTCCTGTGAATGAAAGTAAGTAAGTCAACACATTACAAATATGAATTATTATCATGTTACAACTAACAAGCAATGCACATGTAAAATAAAACATAGAAATAAACCTTGTGAGAAAAAAACACTCTGAACTATAATTGTTTTTTGTTGGGTTTTTTTGGTCCGCTTATTCATATGACGGCGTACCAGCTCAGGAGGTGAAGGAAACCACAGTTGCTAACACAAATTAGCTTCTTGATGCCCCTTGGCTCAGAGAGACCAATGGCACAGGAATCTCGCACCAACCAACCATGCACCTGTGAAACAAACAATGACAAGATACAAGACAATAAGAGGTCGCAAAAGTATTGTGCAAACATGCAATACATGTATGTGCAAATTCACAAGGTATAAAGACACGTCAACAAATCGGCACATCCAGTTGCCCCTTTATAGCTCACAAAGCATCAGAGAAAAGGAAGTGCTCACAAACTACCTGTCTGCGTCAAGAAAGACAAATAAATCCAAATTAGATCATGACTGGGAATCTTAACAACAAGGAAAACATTCCATTCCAGATAGACTCAAAACAATTGACAGCTGTTACAGATTTAATCCACTTGTGATCATTGCGAACAAAAAGTAAATGAAAGTACCTTCTCCCTTTCTATCTCAATGATCATTTTCTCCTTATTTAGGTCATTGTGAGCAGTATCTAGGTGTTGTTTTTGTAAATCTTTCTTTTCATCAAGTTCCTTCAGCCTGTTTTTTAATTCCTGACGCTTTTCATTTTCTTCCTCTATCAAGTCATTCAATTCCTACAAAATTATTAAAAATGATTTCAAAATGATGTCACATAGAGCTTAAATTGTACTAATTGTAGGCTTAAGTTATCCCGTTCTACTGCATAAAATATGAAACATTTTTGAGGTTGTACGATACTGGTCATTTTTGTATCTACACCAGAAAGAATTAAATCTATCATTTAAGCACTTTGGTTATAGCGTGTTTGACAGCTGATCCTCCTTTCGCTGTACCACCCAAAGCAAGTTCAAGTCATCCAGCTGGTACATGTACATAATTAAGGTGTAGATTAAAGTGACTTCGGCTATCACAGGGATTGTTTTAGGAGGTTTTCATCGTATTAAATAGTGAAGAGCAAGAAGAGGAGAATCTGTCGTCATATAAGTGAAATACACTTGAGTGTGACAATAAACATATCAATCAAACAAACAAACAATCTTGATTTTTTAAAAAAAATCATGAGCTTTAGGGACTGTATCCAGTTATCGTGCGTTTTTTCATCGGTCGTTTATTCTGTAAACGACGAGGCACGCAACGATTGGTGTTGAGAGCGTCTATTTGTTTCTACCGATGCGTGATTCTCATATCCCATTCTTCCCTCATTACAACAATGTTAAAGTTAGAGATCTTTCTGTCTGCCGTTAATCGTACAGGAGATTGCAAAAGTCAGATTCGGAATGTGTTTTTTGGCAACTCTTGACAGCTGGCCCAGCTGTAAAAAAACGCTGGATGTAGAGCCGCATCTGTCGTTTTTTTTCTAAACGAGGATTGAAGCATCAAACGATAACTGGATACAGTCCCTTACATGTTGGACAACTCAGAGAAGTACAGAATAAAATGCGGGTAGCCATGTTTTCTATAAATAGTGTAGATAACTGGGGCAACTAATTCATGTAGCACGAAAATCTTACAGGTCTCATTAACGTCAGTGTATAATAAGTGACTGATATGTGACCAGGTAAAGATAATTAACTATTACTATGCAATCACGCCTTGACTCATGACTTCGCCTTACATGAACAAAATGCTAAAACTGGGCCAAGCCCAAAAGAAACCATCCCTACCTCTGCAAACCTCAGGCATGAACAGTTTCAGTGAAGAGAAAATCTGTATAAGTGTGATATGACCAAACAATGTCACTGCTGCATCCAATGGGGGACTCTTAAATGCTGGAAAGGGAGATAAGCTGGACCTGACGCTGGTTTCATGACGTGTTATGTATTCGAATGTGACTCATATTAATGACGTCACAGAGGAAAAACGTATGTGACCTTATAAAATTGCGTCACTTTTGACTGCCGGTCGCGTCGTAAAACAGGCTGTAGGGTCCAACTTATCTCCCTTGCCAACATTTACTGTAAGAGTCCGACTCCCCCATTGTGAGATTCAATGTATTAAATGTATTCAGTACCATTCACTTTTTTATATTTTCATAAACATAACTAAACAAGATTAATTTGAATATAAATAATTTATTATAAAATAGCTATTACCGACCTGTGTAAGTTTATCCTTTAAACCCTTAGCCTCAGTGATGTGCTGCTGTTCTTTCTCTGTCAAGAGAGATAACTCTTCCTCAAGTCGCTTTCTTACATCGGTTTTATCCATTTCTAAATCTACTGGGGTGTCAGTCTACCAATTCATAAATAAAAATTAAATAAAATCTTTAAAAAATCGCTAAGACTGTATTCAAGAGGTATTTTTATATTTGTCAAAATAAATTAAAATAGGTTGTTTGTGTTGTTTGATGTGGGTTTTTTGCTGTACTTAAAAGTTATTCCACTCATATGATGGCATGCCAAGCCTCAGCTCGGTGACACAGGCAACAAACAAAGACATAATATATAGAGCCAAAGCTGGATGCAGAAGAATATGCTATAAAATATGGCTCAGAGAGCACCAGGGCACAACAAACAAAGACATCAGAAACTGCAAGGTATGTAAAACATGATGCCGCAACAATCAGTATCCTGATGCCTCGAGCTCTGAGAGGATCAATGCATAGTAGACTCCTGAGGGGTGTTTCATAAAGCATTATACACCAATTTTTTAATCGTAAATGATGTCCCCTTATGAAAGTTTAACCTGGGAAGGTGTCATTTACATTGGGAAAACTAGCCCCTTATACATGTATGTAGCTCGGAGAGCACCAGGGCAAAACAAACACATACAACAGAACGACAACGGTAAGCAAAACAGGATGTCACAACAATCGACACCCTGGTTTGTTTGTTTGTTTGATTGGTGCTTAACGTCCTACTCAGGGGTATTTCACCTATATGACGACGGATTCTCGACTTCTTAGACAATCCTACTTTATATGGTGGAAAACCGGGAAGGAAACCACGGAAAAACCACCCCCGCTATAGACAAAGTCACTTATGTGACTCCCTCTGTACCTAAGCAAGACCACTGGGGGAATCGAACTCGTGCGGTACATCGAAGGAGGAATGGTAGTCACGCCAGTCAGACGCTCTAGCCGCCAAGCCACGGCACGGGCCCCCACACCCTGGTGCCCCGAGCTCCGACAAAACCATTGCACATTAAACTACAGCCAACTTATTTTACTACCCTCCTGAGTTTCTGTAACTGACCTCTAGTCTTGTTTTATCTTTAATCCTCTCCACTTCTAATTCAAGCACCTGTTTCTCTAAGTCCATGGATTTTCTCTTCCACATTGCCTTCTCTTTTATCTCAGCTAGGTGTGTCTACAACAACAACAACATTTAATATGTGTGTCTGGTGTTTAATCTAGTAGACCACCTAATCAATTGGTAAAACAGCAGTAAAGAAACTTTTTAAAAAATTTTTTTATTAAGCTTTATTTCCCTGGGCACAGTGAGCATAGCTCATATTGCTGCCAAACATGTCAATTTCAAATGTGTACATAGCCAAATAAAATGGTGCAGAAAGTGCATTTAGCATATATAATGTGCAGTGAGAAAACTATAAATCAGTTCATCTTTATTTTTTATTTTTTTGGGATTGGGATTTTATACAGTTCTTTACATGTACCAGTCCAATGGGTAAAAAAAACACGCCTTATATCAAAGTCGTGGGCAAGAAACATACATCATAGGACAACGGTAGGTCCCAAAAGACATACACCCCAACAAATCATTTTCCTGATAACACTTATACAGCTCTTGGAACACAATGACACAAGAATCTCCCACTTAACACCCGCTAGCTAAGTTAATACATTTAGATAAACTTGTTTTTACCAGAACTTACGATGTTACGAGAGTGATCACTCCAGTGAGTGCAAAGCACTCTTGCCCAGCTATCTGTGGTGCTGTTTTTACCCAACTTAGTTATATGTTGAATTAAAATCCCTCTCAAAATTCATCTAAAAGCAAGAGTAGATTTACTGAGGCGAGTGGTTTTTAGCTCTCATTTAGCTCTTTGTTTTACCTGTTCTGCCTCTGTTCTCAGTTTCTCTGCTTCCTGGTGCATGCGTTCTAGCTCAGAACTCTTCTCCTCAAGCTCATGTTCTAGTGTCTGGTGCTTCAACAACCTCTCTTCTTCACCCTGTTTGTACCTCTCCTCCAGTTCTTCTATTTGATGTCTGAATTATAGAATACACATACATAAAAGAAACTTTTTTTTCTAACTAGGGTATACGTAGTTCAACCTTTTTTTAAAATGTTATTTTATTTCTATGATGATGAACCAGCTCATTTAAGGGGCTGTCATAGTTACAAAGGAAAGAACAAGATTAATTCATCCAATAGTTTCTAGGATTTCTTACGAACTGTGATAGATACATGTACATGTAGTTGCATGCTTTTCCAGGGGTGATTTAGATTTACTTTGGTACTTTTACTCCATTGTTTTCTGTACATGTATGTTCATGCCTGTTTAGGCTTGATGATTTATTTTGAATAAAAAGAGTAGCCAATCTGGCCATGCTCTTCAAATCTGTTGGTGTTCCCTACTAGGACTGGTCAGTGCTAATGCCAAAACTGTATAATATACAGAAGGTGCTGGACTCCCTAACCCAGTCACATTCTATCGACCACCCTTACTCGTCATTGTTCCTCAGCCTTTTTTATAAGTATTATATTAAATTAAAATCTCGAGACTAGGTCTGATCCAATACATGGATCAATGATTTAATGGAATTGTCTTGTCATTTAAGTCATTGATAACATTTATATATTTTTTTTTAATCTGTCGCAGATATTTGAAATAAAAGCTAAATATCTTCGAAATTTAAATATTGCACTAGTACGATTACAAATATTAATACAAACATCTGATGATGTGGACCCTGACCTCCAGATGTTTAAACTTTTGCTCATTGTGACCTTGACCTTGAGCTTTGGTTGCCAAAATAAAATCAATTGTTCTTAGATTGTGGGAGGAGTTTTCTGACCAATATTCTGAGCCAGATGTTTTTTTTAGTTATCCTGCTTACAGACAGACACACACAAAGAGATAAGGGTGAATCTAATATCCTTCCATATCACTATAGGTTTCTTGTTTTGTTTGATTGGTGTTTAACCTCGCTCAAGGGTATTTCGCACATATGACACAGATTCTCCATGTTTTACTTTGCACTACTTAATATGGTTACAAAATTTGTAAGGAAACCTCGGAAAACCACCCCTGAGATAGCTGAAGACACTTCGTATGAATGCCTCCTATAACTAAGCAGGTCCACTAGGTGGCTTGAACCCGTGCGTCAATGGAAGGAGGATCATCAGTCAGATGTGTTAGTCACTGAGCCAGGTGCGGGCCCGATATGCCTTTAGAAAGGCTTATAATATTAACACTCCATCATTAGGAGGAGTAAATTAATAATAGCCATGTCCACAGTATGACCACTTTTCAAACAACATTTTATACAACATATAATCACTAACAAACTAAGGTACCTTTTTTCTTCAAGCTTCTCAAGTTCTTCTTTGTGCATTTGTTCAAAGTCCAGTCTGCAAAATTATTATAAGACAATCAGAAACCAGGTGTAACCAGGGCGGTAATTGAAGCACTAGTTAGTATCAGTGTCACATCTATCTAGGTAGTATGCAACATTATTTTCTTTCACAACATCATACGTAACAGGAAAATACTTTAATGCAAAAAATAAAATGTGTCAGTGTAACAGCATTAGTAGGTCTTAACTGCAATTATAGATGACATTTTTATACATGTAAAAGACATTTCACACTGAAATAATCTGAAATAATTGTTTATTTGATTGGGGGTTTCAGGGCATACTCAAGGTTATTACACTAATTCGCTATTAGGTTTAGATAAAAATGATTCCAAATATATGTTTTTGTTTATTTTCATATTTGAAGTTAATAATACTCACCCAAGTGTAAGTAGGTTTTCATGACTCTTGTATATAGAGAGATCATTCATAGATTGGCTGAGCAAGGATGTTCTGGACACAGATAGGTTAAACTGCAATAAAACACAAAAGCAGAAAAACAGATTATTGTCTTTCTAATTTAAGAGTTGGTGTAGTCAATTTGGTAGTTGGTGTAATCTTGCTAATTTGTGTTGTTGATTTGGACTTGTTTATTTTTTGCTTGGATATTAATGCTGAGCTCAGGGGTGTTTCACCTGCCAGCCCAGTGGGTAGAGGAAACCACCCTTGACGTCACTGGCAACATAAAAGATGTGACAGGATAAGGGCAGGGAAAAATATTTAATGCCACAAAAAATATACTTCCTGATGCCCTTTAGCTTAGATTACAAGGGCATCAGGAAGCCCAACCATCCACTTTAAACTTGGGAGTTGAAATTAATTTGGGAATTGGTGTTTATTTGGGAGTTGATGTAAATTTGGAAGTTGGTGTTAATTTGGGAGTTGACGTGGGCTCAATCATGCCTTGACTGTTCCTACTGCATGGCAACAGGTCATCCCAAGCAACTTTTTCTAATTAATAAACAGTATACATGTAACTAATACTCACAGATTTGAGTTCCTCTTTCATTTTAGCTGCCTCAGCTGGATGATTGAAACGGAAAATGTTTGTTCTCCCCAGCAGTATAACAGCACCTGAAATAATAGTATTTTATCTTCTTTATGTTCCAAGTTTTACTCTCAATGTGATGTTTTGCTAATAATAGCCATTTTCTGAAAGTGATTTATCTCCCTTTTGTTGAATAAAAGCAGTACACTCCCAGCTTGTATGTGATTGCTTAGCTTGGTGACGGACTGATGGTGAGTGCTCAAAATCCGCCCGTCCAGCACTTTCGTTCCCAAGAGGGCATTCATGAGCCTTTAGCCTCATGATACCACCAAAAGTTTGTACTAGTCACTGTTGCGGGGTTTTGCCCCTCCATAGGCCAGTGGCAATGGGGGACTCGTAAATGCTGGAAAGGGAGATAACTTTGGACCCTGACGCCGCGTAATGCATTCAAATGTGACTCATAGTAATGACGTCACAGAGGAAAAACGTCCGTGACATTATACAATTGCGTCACTTTCGAATGCATTACGCAACGTCAGGGTCCAATATTATCTCCCTTTGCAGCATTTACGAGTCACCCATTATGGGGGAGAGAAATCACTTTCAAGAAGGGCCTATATCATAGCTTTACATCTACTGACTTGAGACAATAGTGCTAACAAATTATAGTTTCTGTAAAGGTTGCAATTCTCACCACAAACATAACACTGTCAACTGTGCAGGTCTATGTGGTCTTTAAATGTTTTTCACTCATTTGAAAGTTAGTCGGCCCAGTGGCTGAGGGAAAGAATCCTCAATGTCACTAGTAGCAAACGGAGAGAAGAGGCAGGACTATTAAAGGACAAGGACGGGACACCAAAACATATCAGCTTCCTGGTGCCTCTAAGTTCAGAGAGAACCTGGACACACGAAGTCCTTTCCAACCGACCCAAATAGGTAGTTGAAATAAATAAGACAGTTCACTTATTAAGGTACTTCACTTTGCTAATTCACTTTGTAAGTGACAAAGAAAATATCGTGGAAACAAGCGATACCTGCACAAGAGATCCACGGCCGTTTTATTATTGTTTGGAGATTAATTGCGTGGTTATGGGTATTTTACTTATATGACGACATGCCAGCCCAATATGCAACTTAAAAGAGAGGACAGGACAAGGATGGGACAAAAAACAGGACACCACAACAAATCAGCTTCCTGATGCCCTTTAACCCTGAGTGCATCAGGCATCAGGAAGCTACCACCAACCACCCCATGTACAGGAGTAGTCTGAATGAAACCACTCTTACATGTACTTTCAATGTGATGAAATGATTCATGATTGATTGATTGATTGGGGTTTAAAGCTGTACTCAGGGGTATTTCATCTATATGACAGTGTGCCAGCCCCATGGGTGGAAGAAACCACCATTCACGTCACTGACATCATGAAAGACGAGACAGAAAAAGAGAAAAAAGGAGCTAAAATTACACCACAAAAAAAATTCTACATGTACTTCCTGATGCCCATTAACCCCCGAGAGCACCAGGGCATCAGGAAGCTCTCGTCAAACCACCTGTGTGATAAAAGGAGACTCTACCTTGAGTAAGTGGTGTTTCTTCATGTACATTGATACCGTTGACAGTACATAGAGAATCATCTCCTGGGAAAAGTGAGACGGCTCCGTCAGAATTAACAATTACACAGTGTTCCTGTTCCACCTCTAGCCCAGCTAGTTCTGTGAGAGACAAAAACACAACCTGCATTAGGCCATTAAAAATGACACCCCATTTTTTAATGTGTGGCTATACTGTTACAGTAAACTATTGTGAGTTGTTGAAGCAGCATTTAGCAGATATGATTCTGAAGGAGGAAATAAAAACTAAAAATGGACAACAAATCTTGATTAATGGCCAGCACAGTCAGTCAATTATTCAAAATTAAACCAGTTCGGTGAGAGACAAAAACACAACCCTACTAAGTCACAAAATAATCTTTCACCACCATATTTACAGAGAATGTTGGTTTCAAGTAATAAAAGGTGTAAAATGGATTTAAGATCACAAGAATGTAATTTATTAATTCCTTCACACAATACATTACTAATTACTGGAAAAGTAGTTTTGTTGTATTTGGAAGTAAAACATAGAATATGCTCCCAACTGAGGTTAAAAAATCCACATCATTTAGAATATTTTAAGGCAGATGTTTGAGGTGTGAAGTTTTTGTTTAGGTTAATTTAGACACTTTACAATTTATTTGGGGGTTTTTTCTCCATATTATGTGGAAAATGACTTTGTTGTACTGTTGTTCGACTGTATTACACTAAAACTAAATATAAAGCAACAATTTAATAATGTATTGTTACTGTCATTTTTTAAATTACTTGTCTAATTAAATTGATATCCTTATGTTTATATATGTGTGATGTGGATATAGAAATTGTTGTTTACATTAAACTATTATAGAGGGCCTCAGGAAGTCATCACTAGGGCATCAGGAAGCTCATGCCCATGCAAACTCCCAACACTGGCCACCAGAAAATTTGAGTTTTGCATTTTAAATTGGTATAAAACTAACCTGATAGTATATAAAACTTTATTAATTAAGGGTATAGAGTATACAATACATGCAATTACAACGAAATTCGGGTGTTATTCCACAAACGATTGGTAAACTTTATCCTTTAGCGATGTTCTTCGGTCACCATTTTATGCTGTCGCTGAAACGTGATACAGCAGGAGCGTTGCGTTGAGTTTGATTTTTAACCTGATTTCTCTATGCTTGTACAAACCACAAGCAATATGCTGATGTTGTTTGGGATAATTTACCCGACTACTATGCCAATCGTCTGGAGTTAATCCAGAAAGACGCACTG
>JAVFBY010180774.1:0-11212 GCA_034781015.1 Tonicella lineata | reverse complement strand
AAAAAAACTACTTCCTGATGCCCTTTAACTCCGAGAGCACCAGGGCATCAGGAAGCTCCCGCCCAACCACCCGCCCTAAGCATAAGACTGTTAACTCCTAAATCACCTTAAACTCCACTTTCTCTAATGTTGGTTGCACATATGGTCCAAATGCTTTCTCCATGGTCTTTAACGTTTTCCTTCGTTTCCCTGCGTCTTCTCGTACAATCCTCTCATCCAATTCCTCTTCCTGTTCTAGAATTATACAACAAAATACTTCCTTTTTATTGATTTAATGTGTTTGACTGGAACAACACTCCATACTTTAGGTTATCTCACTGGTGTGCCAGCCCATTTGGTGGAGGAAACCACTGTTTCCCGTCAAGACAAGACAAGAAAAAAAGGGCTTACGGTTCCATCTTAAAACTGTATTATTGCAATCCGGATCGATAGTCATGATAATGGAAATCAGAATTTTGGTACCAAGTTTTAATTTTACGGGTAACAACTCACTATTGGAAACAATCGGCTCCGTGAAATTCTGAGGCGTGTGAATATAACATATACGTGTACTGACCTTACAAGAGAGGAATTCTTGGGATTGATTGATTAGGGTTTAACGCCAAGCTCAGGGGGTATTTTACCTATATGGAGGAGTGCCAGCCGAATGGATGGAAGAAACCTCCATTCACGTCACTGGCAGCATAAAAGACGAGACAGAAAAAGGAGCGAAAAAAAGGACACCACAAAAATAATCTACTTACTGATGCCCCTTAACTCCAAGAGCACCAGGGCATCAGAAAACTCCCACCCAACCACCCGCAGAAGTCTTGGGAACTTCCTAACTCACCTTTCCTTTTCCTTGGGAATGATAATAAAGGGTTACCATTGTCGCCATCAGCTTTATGCTGTCTAAAACTACCCTGTTGAACAGAAAACTCCAATTACCAGATATACCATATATATATTATCAAAAGTATATTAACCCGAAGTATGAAACGAGCCATTTAACCACATCAACGGCAATGAGGTTTTTCAGAGTCCTTATACATTTCATATGACGTAGATGCGCATCATTTGAGTTTTGTTTCATTTCGCGCAGTTTCTTACTGGCTGAATCCCCCAACTATTATGGGATATAAATCTAATGTATGCTTGGCACATGTGTGTTAGAAATTACCACTGAGCTATATATAGGTCAGTGAAAATTACCCATGATTTCACATAAAGTCGTCTCAGTGACCACTATTTCCAGCTAGAGGGCGATTTGTCATCAACCCATGCTGGCATGAGCTTCAATGCTGTTGATGTGTGTGAATGATCGTTTCATACTTTGGGTTAATAGACTTCTGGTAGTACACTGTAGAAGTGGAGAATATAGGCGCTATATGTGTATAAGCAAAATGGCCTTGAGTACGACATTAAACACAAATTAAACAAACAAACTGAATGATGCTTGTTTTCTTAAATGTATATATAAGAAATAATTGTAGATGTATAATCCTATCTTTTTGATTCCTTTCTTTAATTCCAGGTCATCTATTGATGGAGTTGTTGGACCATAAGGATATAGTCCGTGATCTCCATTTTGCTCCTAATGATAGCTTGATGCTGGCATCAGCCTCACTGGACGGCTCACTCAAACTCTGGGATCTCAATGATGACGGGAACATGGTGAAGACGTTACGAGGAAACGCTTCAAAGATCTACTCCTGTAGCTGGTCACCTGATGCTAAGCTGCTTGTTAGTGTGGGCAACTATAAGTCTGTAAGTTTAAATGCTCCCTATTCGGGCAAGTACAAGTCTGTACGTTGATTGAAATACTCCATATGTGGGCAAGTAAAGGTCAGTTAATAGTTCAAATACATGTACATGTACTCGTAAATCTGTGAGTTGAAATACACCTACATGTGTAATTATGGGCAGTTATAAGTCTGAAAGTTGAAACAGTTGTTTTTTTGGTTCACACTTGCTAAAACCTCAAACTAACAACATAATGCCAATATTTACATAATAAATAATAAGACTGAGAATTTCATTGAAACGTAAGTGTATCAATACTGGAAAAATAAAACCGAGTTCATACAGGGTCTAGGGATCCTTACAGACCTTGTAAAGCCTGGACATTTTAAATGAATTTTCCAGGCTTTTAAAAGTCTGGAAAAGTGGCTTTCATGGACTAGTGCATGGAAAAGGTCTGGAAATTTAAAACCTGATGTCTGACACATATATTTGTGTCGTCCCCTGAGTACGATGCTAAAAACCAATCAAAGAAGAAACATTCTTCTCAACTATGCAGGCAAAATCGGTTCATTTAGACTTGTTTGGTAAACTTTAGGTATAGAAAAAATACATCACTGTACGGTACCTGGTATATACTATTATCCAGTAGGCGGCTTAAATAAGTAGGGTTTTCATTTTTGTTTTGATACACCATTCCAGTAAAGGTTAAACAAATGAAATCCATTTTATTCATTTTATGCATATCCCAACTTTTGAGGTATTCATATCGCTACACCTATTAAAGTACATTTTTTTTCTTTTGAAAGCGAAGACAACCCTTAACAGGGCCTGGGAAATTATAATTTTGGGCCTGAAAAGCATGGAAAAGGCCTGGAAATTAAAAAAAGACTAAGAGTGCAAATCCAGAAAAATCATGGTACAGAAATTTCCCATTATCAGGGCCACAATGCTAAAAGTTTTTTCACAGAACCCAAATTCTGCTTCACAGCGTTAGCGTTACCCATGAAGTGAAAAGGTGTAAAAGACGGAAACAAAAAAAGTTGCTAATCGAATCTGAAATTCTAAGGCTTGAAATAACAGTACATTGTAAATACATAAATTAACTGAATAGTTTTGCTGTACATGTATAAGAGCACCACAACTGACAACAACATGATGTTATTTGTTTTATCAGGTGATTGTATGGGACACTGAACTAAAAACAATAGCACGGAAACTGACTGGCCATAACAATGACGTCTCATCCTGTCAATTCTCACCAGATGGCGCTTTACTCGCCACCGCTTCCTTTGACACACGGGTGCTTATATGGGACCCCTACATGGGCGATATAATACTGGAAATTTAGTGAGTATAATAGGATTACTGTTGATATTTTGGGTCACTTAACCTATTAACACACTAGTATTTAAAATTCAAAAACTTCTTCACAACATATACACATAGCTGTTGGGACGTACTCTATAAAAAAAAAAGTTTTTCATTTGGACTATAAAAGAAAGATTGATATGTCCCCAATATTAATTATGACTCACTGAGATGTTTTGTGTTGTAAATCAAAATGGCTGAATCTGGGCACTTCCAGCTTCATGTCCAGTTTTTTTGTTATTTTGAGATAACACTTAATTAAAATGGCAGTAAATGACCACTCATCCAGCTGGCCTTCTTTGTGTATGTGTATAAAACAATACTGGTAACAATCCTTTTTACTTTACTCTCTGCTTTAAAGTTCACTGAATTATAGATTGAGCAGATGTTTACTCTTTTGATGTTGTGTTATATAGGTAATCAAGCAATAGTCAGTTCTATATCTTGTCAGTAACTACATTAAAGTGGTTGTTTTCTCCTCGGGATGTTACTCACCCATGACAACTCAAGTTTATAGCCCATTGAAAACTTGTCTCTGAGAATTAATCAAGAACATGATGATTTGTCGTTTTTTATTAATCTACTTCCCTGTGCCAGTGTGATTTACTTTTTAAAAATATAAAACAATAGTTATGTTGTTTGTTCCAGTCATCTCTACCCTCCCCCATCTCCTATCTTTGCTGGTGGAGCTAATGATCATTATGTCAGAGGTGTTACATTCTCAAAAGATGGAGCTCATATTTCTACAATAGCTGACGATGGGTATGGTATTTCAGTTTCTTTATCTCTGAGCATACAACCTTACCCCCCAAAACCCTAGTTACATGTGGCCTTTGAGGGATGTGTGCAAGGTTGAATTTCCTATTGTTGTACTTGTACATGTTTTTCTGTACTAACAACTAAGCATAACTAAAAATATTGTGACTTCTATATCTATATTATCTGAAATTTTCTGATTTAAAAATAAATGAATGTGTATCATGTTCAATGATTTAACTGTTTGAATATTCATCAAATTTAAAGAATTTAATTTCATATGTTCAACTTGTCTGAAACGGTTTAAACTTCTTTGTCAATTTTAGATTTAAAATTTAATTTCAATTAATTTAGTGTGAGACAATTTTATTTTAAGGTAATGTTGTACAAGAAAACAATAATTTGAATTTGTAAGAGTTTGAATGATAGTGAAAATATGCCCATTTCTGCCAAAGAGGACAATTTTTACTGTAAATGACCTTTAACTGAAAATTATGAAACTTTAAAATCTAAGATCTGTACCGCTGTACGTATAGACGGCCTCTATACATTAAGCTCATTCTGCAGATTGTTTGCCTTGTTAGCAAAAGGTGTCAGTTTCGATACCCGGCGGAGGCATGTCAAATTTTGTCTGCATTTATAAAAAATATAAGAAATATTTGACTTGTAAAATTCTGATTTCGGAATAGAAACTTTGAAAGAAATTGGCATATTTAGTGTGGTTGTGTTTCCTTAATACGGGGGTTTCAAGTTGTGACTTTACGACAACAGAATTACTCCCCTCCACCCGTTTGCCATAAAATTTCCTTAAAGAGGTGTTACTCTGATGTCTTTACGTCATAACTCAAAAGCCCCGTATTAAAAGTACATTGATATTACCTCCCATAATGTCTATTATTCAAACTGATAAATGTTGGCAAAAAAAAAAGAAAGACTGAGGGTCACTACGGGTGGGTGTCTAGTCTCTGTTTTTGGAGGGCTCCTTGGGGTGGGTATGTTGGGTGCCTGTCATATTCTGGATGCTGTTTTTCTTCTAATACTAGGAAGGAAACAGACAGTTTCCAGCCTTTATTAAACTAGTAGAATGGTGTTGGCGATGATCCAGAGAGCCTGAGAAAAACTGAACGTGGAGAGCGAGAGGAGACTCCGGGTAGAGACTAACGTTCTCGACCAATCGTAAATCTCACTCTCATCGTAAACTTACAAACTGTCGAACCACTATACCACCTAATTTCTTTACCCAGCAAACTGTCAAGCTAACAAAGTTAACCCAATGTCTGACGTGCCCATGCAATCTTAGTATATTGTGGGTCGTATACTTTGTCCTTGGACATGGCTTCATTGTCCGTCCCTAAATAAGCGATCAGATTTCCCCCAAGTTACAGATCTTATATATATTTTTATAAATGCAGAGAAAGAAAATGTGACATGCCTCCACATATAGTTATACATGTATGTGGGCCTGTAGTGTGGCATTACACCAGGCATATTCACTTCAGTTATACCAATATTCAGTGCAGATACTGAGGAAGTGCTGCGACTACATCACGGATAAATCTAGTAAACTGGACACACTACTGTCTTATATTAATATGTATTATAATATAAGTACAAAAAAAAAATTATCGGTATAAATTTGTGTAGGCCTACACTGTATATTCCTTCTGAGGATCAAAAAAATATATATTTGATTTTAAGGATGAAATAAGGCATGATTGACAAAAAAATAGCATTTTGTGCCAGAGGTTTTATACCTTCAAAGAAGATTTACATGCTGTCATATAGGTGAAATACCCCCTGAGTATGGCGGTAAACCCCAATCAATCTAAACCAATCAAAGAAGATTTAAGTGCCAATTATATAGTTTTGTAATTTCTGATTAAGCCTATCTGAACAGTTTTCTGTTAAACGAGTGTTTGCTGGGTGAATAAGATTCAGGTTGTGTGGTGTCCACAGTTAACCATGGAGACTTCTATGTTGTGATTTTAATTAACAAAACGTATGCTAATTAATAACACGATTTACATGTACTCTAGAGAGACACAACAAATAACACTAACAAAATTTGGAAATTTATTTAATTGTTTTTTTCTTATGAAGTAATAATACCAAATAAAATGTAATGCATGTGAGGAAGATACGGATTTTATTTCCTGGATTTTCAAAATAAACACAGCTCTTCAATGTAATTTTCGACCTTTTAATGGGTCTTATAAAGGAAATAAATATAATTATTGTTTACTTACGTCTGTGGTATTGTTACATTTTAAAAAAAAAAACACTGATAGTCGATACCATGCTAGCAGTTTCACCAGCTTGTTTATATAATCTTATATACATGTAGCAGGGCATAAAACCCATATCAATCAATCTTTGATAAATAACCAACTAGCTATACTGCAAATGTTAAAAAGAAGGGTCTTGTCTGAAATAACCTATATATCCGTTACCCTTTTAAATACTCAATGCTGATGAATCAATTATTTATATTTTTATAAATCTGTGAACAAGGAAAAGGATTTTCGTCTTTCCCGTTGCTGGCAGTTGCCATGATGAGCACTGAGCTGTTTTAGGTGATGTGGCTGTATCATAAGTCTATATATCAGTGTTACAGATCCAATGACCTGTTTATTTAAATATAGGCTGACCACAGTGAGGTAATATTCAATATTTAAGTCTTGATTATGCGCTTCACGCAATTCAACGGGAAAACTCAATTACATGAATGAATACAACTAGTAGTGCCCAGTATGTGGACATAATTGCTATTGCAGGCAAGACCTTTCTTTTAAAGCACCTTTTTTTTTTTAGTTTTTTTTTTAGAATGAATAATTAAAATCTATTTGTTTTCTCTTGCTGTAGGTATGTACGTTTTTGGGACCTTGGTGATACTGATGATCCTGTCTCTGTTGGTGCCATCAATAGCGGGGTCTGTTGCTCATACTCACCTGATGGTGCTGCCGTGGCTGTGGGGTAGGTTTATCCATTCAACAGATCTTAACCCATGTCATATATGACATTGTTGAGGTGAAATAGACTTCAACCATAAAGCAAAAGACCAAATATGGCAGGGGTCTAAATGGCTACTTCCATTAAACATGATACGTTTGTCAATAATTGCGACCACAGCCACCACAGCGTTTCAAGAGGAAAAATGCCTGGAATTTCTACTTTAGTAGCTATATTTAATATTTTTTATCGAAAAAAAAGCTAAATGATCCCTTTGTGAGACCATATTTAAGTCAATACACAAAAATGTGATAGTAAGTGGTTGGAGGGGGTTATTACGCAACTCGAAATTTGTAGACTTCTAAAACCAACAACGAAAACCCAAGCATCTTAAAATCTTATACATTTTTAAGACAAAAATTACTCAACAATTTGCATGCAAAAACATGAGATGTCCTCTCGGACTGGACAACATAAATGTATTTTAATATTAGAAAATAGCCTACAATATTTGTTGCCGTACCATTCGTGAAACTGACCCCATATTCGTGTGATTCTACTGACTGATCAAATTGTTATGTTTTCAGAGATAGGAATGGTTCTGTGGTGTTTTTCTCAGCCCCTCAGAGTGTACAAAGTCTACAACACTGGGCACGGATGGCCATACGACGTCTCGTTCCCTCTCCTCAGGTAGACCAACTGTTCTTACCAGTCAGAGTCAAGGAGTACCTCAAATACAAGATCTGATGTCATTGTTTCTATGACAAATGGGTGGCGGCCATCATGACAGCAGTGTACTACATTTCCATAACTTTTGGAGGAAAGTTTAATGATCCATTCATTTACCACGTAATTAAATGGTAATATAGTTTATACCCTTGTTATCGGAGCAGTTTTAATGTAGTTATTATTAATTTTGACATTAAAAATTAAATTAAAGTATTAAATAAGACAGGAAAGAGAGGTGACAAATTGGTGTATCCAAAGAGGGATAATGTTATGATATTCTTGTTGGCTCAAACCCTGGGGTGCGGCAAGAATTTTTAAGGGAGCAAATACTCATAGACCCCACCACCTTTCCTTGTCTTTACTCTGCTCACAATCTTGAATCAATCATTTTAATTTATAACACTGTTTCTTAATTACTAAAATTACCTGAACCATACTCCGAGGTAATTCATTGAAAGCATAAAAGTGTTCTATATTATTAGATTTGGTTCAATAATATCCTTTTGCACAGTAGTTTTCTGTATCAATATATGAAGTGATTGGATTTTTTTTTTTTAAACTTGTACTCTGCATTCTTCTCCATGTGCAGATGTGCGACGTAAAAACAAATTTGCCAAGCAATCTGTGATTGCTTTCCTCTTGTTTTTCTTTTTTGCTGATTGCTCGTTTTAGTCAGACTGATTTTCTGAGACATTCGCCTGAAATGACTTGCACACCCTTAGGCTTTAAAGTCTACTCAGCTTTGTAGTTAGGGCAATACGGCCGGTACAATTGGAAAAAGTGCTGAGTCGTATTGTAGCAAAGGTTAACACTCTGAAGATGACATGTAACCCTAGTTTGTTTACTGCAGTAATTAAAAAGGATTTAAAATTTTCATTTTCATATATATCCAAGTGCAATTAATTCAGTCCTCTTCAGTTGTGGGGAAATTTTGTTGGAGGGTTTCATTGCTGTAGAATCTTTCTAAAAAGTTAAGCAGTTTGTTGCCGTCAATAACATTGGCTTAATGTACTGTGAACGTAAAGAAATAAATAGGCGTAAAATTAACTACCAACTACTGTGTAATTATCCCAAAAGTGATATAATTTCAATTAAGTGCCAAACTGTTTAAGTGAAGTAACATTAAATGTTAATATTGTGAAATATGTTACACAGTGTAGTACTTAACTGTATATCTAATTACAACAGTAATTGTGCCACAAAGATCTTAATCAACACTATGCTATTTACCAAAATGTTCCTACCAAGATCACAGGTGGGTTGAGCTAGAGCTTCCTGATGCCCTGGGAGCTAAGGGGCATCAGGAAGTAGATTTGTTGTGGCGTGTTGTTGTTTGTCCTCTTTATGTTGCCAGTGACCTCAGCATTGGGCTGACACGCCGTCGTATAGGTGAAGTAGTATCCTTTAGCACGGCATCAAACCCCAATCAAACAGACCTACTCATTTCTTAACCAAGGTTTAAAAGAGTTCAGGGCCTTTACAATTGCGTCCGCATAAAAGTAAATACCTCGACAATTTTATCTAAATCAATGCCAAATACAGTTTTTACTTTGTTTTTCTGGTTCATGATAATCAGTTTTAAAACAGATTTTTTTTTTTTGGGGGGGGGGGGGAGGGGGTCATTTTTTTTATTGTACATTTTCAGTGATATGGCTTTTCAACTGTGCTGTTTTTGAAGATATTAATGTTGATTTTGGTTAAATTGTGGCTGTCAAGGAGGTTTAACATTGAATAATTGACTGACTGAACTCGCTATTTATCAAGACAGTTTTTGCCCTCCGTGATTTGGAGCCTTTGTTGTTCTTCTTATTGTCATTGATGTAACACAACTAAATGGACTATTTCTCTGTCAATAATGCACGATATTTGGCAGTATAGACCTATACCTGATGAAAATATGCAAGTCATAACAGAGCCGGAATGTTTTTATTTAACTGTAGTTTTATTAAAAAGCAAGTTTATAAATGCACACAGCACAAATGTCAAGGCTATAAGGCATGCATCAATAATACATACCTCAAAGCCAGCAGTCTCTCGATTCATATTTGCTGCAGGACACGGTCGAGTATGTCTCGCAGTGCAAACTTGTGTTTATTTACTCCTTCAAAATCATGTCTCTGGTTTTTATCCAGTTTTCCTCCCACAATAATGCTGTTCAATGATTTGTAATTAGGACTATATAATATCTGATAATAATAAACAAATCAAGATTGTTTTATGTGAAATCAGGGAATAATAAGATTGTAGATTTGTCAAACAACTAGCCCAAGACCTCTTCAAGGACTATAAATTTACAATGGCAAATCTAAACCCATCAATTTTGATTTTTTAATATCCTGTTAGTTTTTAATGGCTTTATTATGGCAGCTACCATTCTTTTTGTTTACATATCATTTTGTGTACATTTTAATGTTAGACATTCAGCTTAAACTAGGTCTTTAAAAACTATTGAATCCACAACTACAGTGGGCATATCGGTACTCCTTTTAGAATTTAAAGGTTCTCCCAAATGGTGTAGTGGGTGGTTGGGCGTGAGCTTCCTGATGCCTATTCTTGGAGTTATTAGGAGCATATTAAAGGGAGTAGATTTTTTTGTGGCGTCATTTTTTTTTTGCTCCTTTTTCTGTCTCATCTTTCATGTTGCCAGTGACGTGAACGGTGGTTTCCTCCACCCATGTGGCTGACACGCGGTCATATAGGAGAAAAACCCCTGAGCATGGCATTAAACCCCAATCAATCAATCAATTAAACCAAATGTTGTATGTCACTAAATTGTCTTAAAATACACCATCAACTGATGTAAGATTTGCAGATTGTTTTAGAGATATAAGGATTGAAATGCGCAAAACTATTAAACACCTGTAACCTGTTCATAACAGGTGCCCAAAATACAAGAAAGGCTTATGCTAAATATCTTCGTCATGACCTGCTAAACTAGGGGTAAAAGTTATTTGTTTGAGGGTTTAACCCAGTGACATCACCAGGAGAAAGTTCAAAGTACAAAGTTAAATAGACACGTTACCCAAATCAGAAAAATACAGGATTTTTGTTTGAAAGTGATTAATAGCTTCGCCATGCTCTGCTAAACTTACTAGTGGTAACATTTATTTGTTTGAGGCTTTAACCCAGTGACATCACCAGGAGAAAGTTCAAAGTACAAAGTTGAATAGACACGTTACCAAAATCAGAAAAATACGGGATTTTTGTTTTAAAAAGTAGTGTTATGTAAGTAATAGTAGGCCCCTATAGTTATATTTATACATTTAACCATTTGGGAGGCCCTTTAACAATTTGAAAAATCTTTTTGATATGTTATGTAGGTAGCTGCTAACAAATGTCACAAGGGTTGCAAACTTTTCAAAGCCACAAGAAAATAGAAATCTATGCAATTTTTGTTATTATTTTATTTTAGGGGGTCAAGGTGTTTTCTTTCTTCAGTTGTTGACTTTCCAAAGCAGTAATTGATGAAAATTATCTGAATTTATTACCTGTGCCATACCAAGAAACCGAAATATCATATAATAAGTAAAATACAATGTTTAATGTTATTTGTTAATGTCTTTAGTAATTGTATATCTTTCATTATGTTATCTTTATGAAGCTTTTTGAGTTACCCTATAACTTCTAGCAGTTCGGACAGAGAATTAGGCTTTACCACAGGGGGTCTTACATGTTATTTCTATGAGAC
>JAVFBY010180663.1:0-11212 GCA_034781015.1 Tonicella lineata | reverse complement strand
AGGTTGATATACATAAGCATAGGAGTATGTATGACGGTATTTACAAGGCAGTTAAGTTATAATTAAGTAAAATTGTATGTCTATGTATCACTGTTAGCAGAGCTTATAGCACAATCAGGTAATCTTTTAATTTAGATTTATTAAAGATTGAATCGATACATTTTAAATACGTAGGAAGGTAATTCCACCCTCGATGGCATTCGGCTGTCAAATTATATAAAGACTGATTTGAGTTATTATATGGCCTGTAAAGATTATAAACTTGATCTAGAAGAGTATTGATTACTTATTTAGAGAAGCATTGGGTGATGGATGAATGTTTGAACAATCAGTGAACAAAAGAGACTGGAGCAGTGGGAGAAAGTTTGTGGGAAGATGTATTCATACGAATAGCTCTTTCCTGAAAGTGGAGACTAAAGGTGTGTTTTATAAGTAATGCCCCACAAGGCAGGCACTATATGCATAACTTGCACAAGCAGGGGGAGATAAGTGAGGGATAGAGAATTAGAAAGGCATGTTTGTTAAGGGTGTTTCTGATTTGTGTCATTAGTTTTAATCTGTGTTTGAATATGGCAAAGGCGTTGGTGCTCGAAGAGCTATTAAGGGGAATCAGGAAGCCGGTTAGTTGTAATTTCCTGTGTTTTTGTCCTGTCGTTGATGTTGACGTTGACGTAAAGGGTGGTATCTTCCACCCATTTAACCGACCCGCCGTCATACAGGTGAAATGTAACTGAAATGAGTACAAAACTACCTTCAATAAAGGGGCCCGAGCCTTGGCTCAGTGGTAAGCTCGTCTGACTGATGATCTTCCTTCGATGAACCGCACGAGTTCAAGCCGTTCAGTGGTCCAGCTTAGATATGAGGGAGTCACAGGAGGTGATTTCGGCTACCACAGGGTGTGTTTTCTCTTCTTTTTTTTCATTCATATTAACTATTGCAAGTGGAGAATTCGTCGTCATATAAGCGAATTACGCTTGAGTACGGGGTTGAACACCAAATCAAACCTAGAATAAAATCCACTTCGACTTCGTAATATTTAGAAAGACCCATCGGTTTATGACAGGGTGAAATTATCATTGCTGTCAAAATGTTATACAGTAATCTAAATCTCCATAAATAAGATAGGAAAGAAAAATGACCAATCTAAATTAAAAAAAACACGGAAAGAACATAACAACAATAAACAATTGAAAGGCTAGTACATTTTCAATCCGCCGCCTGACTTGGTACGAAATTCAAAAGTTGTTGTCTGTCAATTTCTCTTACTTAAAGATACATAGGCTCTCAAAATTATCTTTTTCAGTAAATTCAGATGGCAACGATTTGAAGTGGTATCAAATTTAGTTCATCAATTAAAATAATACCGCAGAAATACTTATCGTGTATGAGCCAAGAGAAATCATGGTACAGATCGAACTCGCCGTAAAACAGCATGCCGATCGGTATTATTAGGGCCCTAGTGTTCGTCAATCGATTAGCTATAGGTCCTGCCGTATTACGCTTCAGCGACAGTTAATAATGACCGAGGAACATTGCTAACGGATAGGGTTAGAATAGATACGGACCATTTGCGAGAATGAAAGGGGAATTTTGCCTAATAAGCTCACAAGACTGATTTTTGATAAGGTACATGTATGAATGTCTTATCAAGGCCAGTTGCCGCCCCTTATTCTTTCCTTCATTTTAGTATGCTGGAAGCATATTTAAATTTTCAAGTTTTAGTTATTTAAAATCTACTACTTAGCGTTCAAAGTTAAGGGTGGGATTAACGAAAAGCTCCTAACCTTGGCTTCCTCAGAAAAATAAGTATATCTCATTTGATTCTTGTTTTAACAGCAAAAATACCATATTTTGAGAGCAAATGTATCTTTAAGGGATTAGGGATTTTTACCATAATTTCCTTATTTCACTAAAGAGTAAGAAAATTAAAAAAAACAAGTGTGCCTGAACAAATAGGCTGTGAGCAGGAATTATGAAACATGGTGCTCTGAGTGTGTGGATAGCTTTGACCAAGTATGTTGAACTTTTCATGCCATATCGTTTCTGTCTATAACACTGGTTATTATTCAATACATATTTAAATAATGATATTCGCCACAAACACAGTACATGTATGTCTCTTAATTATTTGACACAAAATTCTTGTGAAATGGTTTTGGTGAATATTTATAGAATATTAGTCCGTGTTATAGAGACAGAAACAATATGGCATGAAAAGTCTACAATATATGAGTTACCAAGCTGATTAAACAAACTGGTTCTAAAGGGATTATGAAAGCCTTCCACACACTCAGAACCCCATGTTTCATAACTGCTGTTCACAGCATATCTACTCGGGCTCACTTGATTTTTGGGTTTCCCCTCTGATATAATGACATACCTGGGACATAAGATGGGAGGGAATGTCAGGGACATGTCACTGCATACACAGTCTGCACTGCGGTAGCCGAAAGGCTGTTCTTGCCGGCTTCGTCATTTTAGGGCGTTGTTTGGGCACTTATTTTTTCGAAAAATATTGATATGAGAGCTATTAAGTTTGTTGCAGTTGATGGAGGACATTCATCTCCGGGCCTTTGAGCCAACTTGTAATGTGTGCTTTTAATTTTATTTTTGTCAGCATTCAAAAAGCATTTTTTTTTACTTGATACGCTGAGTTTTCAGTGAAACAAGAAGAACACTGTGTACGTGTTGAACAAATGCTGACAAAACCAAAATCAAAAGCGCTCATTGCAATAAGTTGGCTCTAAGCAACGGAGATGAATGTCCTCTATCAACTGCAACAAACAAAATAACGCTCATGTCAATATTTTTCGAAAAAATAAGTGTCAAAGCCAGCGAGAACAGCTTAAACAGCTACCGCGTTGAAGTGACATACATGTATCCCTCTCATAATATGTCCCAGATTTGATGTAGTTTTAGTGTAGTTTGCTATGAAATAATATTTTTTAAACTATGAATTAACTGATAAAGGCCCTGTTAAATTATTAGTTCAGACTGAATTGATTTTCTTAAAAAAAATGTGTTTCAAATTAAATAAGCTTAGCCTACTACATACATGTACATGTATGCTCAAATAAGAAACAAGTGCAAATGTAATATCATTTATTTCTCATATAAATTTTACAGGCAGCTCGACTTTTACTTATATTGAAGGTAAAAAAAATGGTTGGAAAACACACTTAAAACCCCAAACATGACATCAAAATTGTTTAAGATAAAATAATAACACACCACACCAGATTGCTCATTTCTATACCCAGTAGGACTTTAAAAAAAATTCAATTTAGACTGTTGGATAGAATTAATGATAACTTTTCGTGGTGATAAATAAACAGACTTACTATTTTTTCCTTGGTGAACTAATAATGAAATATATTGATTTTATTTATTGATTATACTCAATGGTAAAAATTTGAAGAAAAGAAAAAATATATATATTTCGCAGCTTGTCTTCATATTTGTATGAAAAAGTATTTCTGATGTTGTTATAGGGTAACTTACACTCTGTGGCTGCCTCTTTATAATAGCAAGGTTGCATAATCTCAATATGGCATGGCTGAGAGTTCATTTCTCAAAAAGGTGGAAAAAATTCTCTGCTACACCTCCAGGCATTTTTAACCTTGCTTGTTTACGCAGTATGCTTCGAGATAGCATTTTTTGTTTGCCATGAGAATTATCTTCCGTGAACTTTGTGGCCTTTGTTGTCATGGTAACAAGCACTTAATTACTGATTATGGTCTAAATGACTAAATTAGTGGGTTGAGAATGTCACATCTGAGCAGAAGGTGAAACAATGATATTATAGGTACCCATGTCAATATATACCTACAGTATTTTGTCACATACAGCCATAAATAACATGTAAGTATAGATGTTGATCCCACCCTGAGCTGATCCTGATCAACCCTGAGCTCAGGGTGAGAGCATCATCCGATCAATAGGGTACTCAGACCTGTGCTGTAACATTTTTTAAGGTAACCTGTTATGGGTTACCCAAAATCTCCTAGGGTAACCTGAAACGGGATGCCTAAACATTAAAATGTATGTTTGGGGAGATTTTGGGTAACCTGCTTCAGGTTTCCTAAATTTCAGTTTGGGCGAGCACCAGGCGAACATGTTTGACCGTTCACCATAGCAGCACAGGCCTGTTAATTTAATGTTAAAGATATGCCAAATTTCATTGGTCACAAAGTCAGCATAACAGAAAATGAGCTGCTTTGTATATCGCAAGTGACGTCAGTGCAGAAAATCAATAATTTTAAGATTATTATAACTGTCAGCTTACACAAAAAAGCTTGACAGGTTATTAAACAATTCTACAGATTAACCTTTGAGTTGACCATAGAGACTGGCCCTCATTTATGGCAAATTATAATAGAAATGGTTGAATTTAGATCAGGTTGAAATCAATCTTGTGTGCACACTGGATAAATAGATACACGGGTGTCAAAGTCAAACCCTTAGACTAGCTAATTGGTCATGAACACCATTCATTTATTTAGTACACAAGATAATAATAAACAAAAATAAAATGTTTTCAGGTCTTCATGTTTATTTATAGTCGTCCTTCCGAAAGAAATAAACTAACAATCTACACTGTAGATTGTTAGTTTATTGTAACACTATCCAAACATAATGTATTATGTGATTTTGTTACATTTGATGTTAAGTATTTATTCTCCTACACATTGATTTTGAAGAAAGACTGGTTTTGCTTTCACACTTTGCAAACACAATTGATGCCTTGTGGACACGGTGTCAACTATTGCATAAGTCATTTGTTTGGATAGTGACTGTTAGTGTAACATTTGTTCGATTAGCAGACATGTATTTAAAAAGTTGATATCAGAATGTTCAAGTGCAAATTAATTAAGAGAAGTTTTGAGAACTGAATTTGTGTGCAAATTAATGTTCTTGTGGCCCTTAAAAGGGCCTTTGGAAGATTCTTTGTTCTTTAATAGGGGTTTACACAATACTTTTAGGTTATTTCACTCAAAGGGGCCTTTGGAAGAAGAGACCTATGCCAATCTGTTTACAATAGAATTTCGGAAATTTGAAAGCATAAAGCAAACAAACACAATCCGTGAACCTAAATTAATCTTGCTTGATTGCAGTTCTGTCTTCAATATTTTATAAGTTTTACCAAGTCCAATCACACGCTCAATATGTATTCTCTTGGAAGCAACCCTCCTGTCCTTAGCAACCTCCTCTGGCTCTAGTTGGCTTTTTCCTTTTAACATTGTAGGTGTGTTGACTTGCACATTCCTACTGGCGAACAAGTCCTGTACCATTATACCCCTGTCTGCCATGATGCTATCCTGACATAAAAACTTTCCTGGTGCTAAAAGAAGTGACCTCTCTATGATTTGTCGGTCGCTTGATGATCCCCCATAACAAGGACTGATATATGACACCAAGCCGCGTGGCGTACAGCCGATCATAGTTTTCAGAGTGTTCTTGTTTTTGTAATTTGAAAATGTGATAGACTGAGAATTTACATGAGATGGTTTTTGAATAGGGATTTCTGTAGCATCCAAAATCACTCGAGTGCGTGGAAATTTATCCTTGAAACTTTCAGGCATGGTCATTTGAACAACATCTTTGGATGGCCAGATGTTGATTTCCTTCAGTTGAAAGTACATGAAGTTTATCCACACATTAATGATTTTCGAAACCGTTGAAGAGCTAATTTGAAATAAAATTCCCAGTTCTATATTTTCTTTTGCTTGACGAAGTTTAATTAATGTCAGAAACAGCTGATCTTTTGGAATTAACAAATCACATTTATATTGAAGACTCTCAGCAGCTGGGCCTAATACATTAAAAAAATACATGAAATGTTCATAGTCATCAAATCCAGTATAATACTTTATAGCACTGTCATTTAGTCGGTAATTCTCAAGTCTCAATCCGCTTCCACTTAAAAGTTCACACTGTACTGACTGTTCCCTGGTTTCTGACAATTCCAAAATCTGACCACACTGATCATTGTCCACACCCGATTGAATCTCCACCTCACTCCCAATCTCCACCTCGCTCCCAATATCCAGTACATCCACGCTTTTTGATGCCCTGTTAGCCCTTCTCTCTCCTCGTAAAGACTTCACAACTGTTGGTCGAAAGTCAAAAATGGAAGGAATGGCACATTGTTTCAACCGCATTCTTTCGCCTGAAAATAAATTCACAAGAATTGATTAACAAACTTCAAATATCAGTAAGCTTTATAAGACGATTTGTTCGTTTGATATTGTGGTTTTGTACTGTACTCAAGGTTATTTCAAATGTCTTTGTACCAGCCTAATGGGTGGCCTCTTTAGTCTTAGTTCTGAGAGGACCATGTCAACCGAAAGCTCCAGGATCCTGCCAACCACCATGATTTAAATTAAAAGATGAGGAAATAAATAAACCAAACAACAATTAAGCTCAATAGTAAAAAAACTCAAATATGCGTTCACAAAAATAAGTGCAAAACAAACTTCTAGATTAGATAACCAAAAAAATTGTATAAGAAAATGACATGCATGGTCTATATTTTATTAATATTTGACTGTTTAATAATTTGTAAAATAAACACTGATAGCTTAGAACTTTACTATGAATACATTTAACTAAATCATAGCCTAATAGGCTGTTATTTGTAAGTAAATATAAAATGACCTAGGCCTACAGTCCCACATACTTTACAGGACACATTGAATTTTACAAGCCTTCTAGTTCCTTATACAAGGCTATGCACATTTCCCATAGTCCTATTATGCATAGCTATTTTTCATATTGACAATGAAAAGTGGCGTTGATGTCTGTATCCTTCACCCATCGGGCTTGTCAAGATAAATCAATCAATCAATTTATTACTTAATTACCGTCGGGCATTCATTCGGCCTTCAATAAATTTTATTTATGGTTATATTAGCATATAAAATTTACCAACCTAAAAGCGACGGAACATAATCCGTTGTTGGTACAAAATGTTTTTTGCAGACGACGTCCAGTGGTCCAGGCTTCCACAGAGATTTTGTCATTGGATCCACTCGCTTGATCGCAATTCTCCATTTTAACTTCAGGTCCGTATTATTTGGGAATCTGTGACCCCCTCGGCGCTCTCTGCAGTCCGGTACACAACAATATTGAGGCATTTTTATCTAAGTGTCAGATGAGCCGTCAGTATCGTCACCTACATTGCCGCCATGTTGTTTACAGAAGAAGGACTGAAACTTCCGACGCGCCCTCTGGCGAGAGAGTTTTCGCTGCCAAGCCCTATTAAAAAACGAGGCTGTATTATTGGTCATGAGGTTCCTCGTTACTGTCCTGGTACATTCAGCTTGGCTCCCTCCACCAATATTTGCAAACCGCGCAATCTATACAACACAAGAATATGCATATATTTACAGCACTGAAAATGCCAATACATATTTTTGAAATACCTTAAAAAATGTTTTGAAAATACAAGCAGTCATTTAATCAAATCTACCATAGTTATAGTCAGGGGTTAGGAAGGATACGCGTCATAAGCGCATTTAAAAAAAATCTACAACACAAGAATATGCATATATTTACAGCACTGAAAATGCCAATACATAATATTGAAATACCTTAAGAAATGTTTTGAAAATACAAGCAGTCATTTAATCAAATCTACCATACTTATAGTCAGGAGTTAGGAAGGACACGCGTCATAAGCGTATTAAAAAAAAAGGCGCATAAAGCACAAGTCACATTGCGCCCTTAACAAATAAAATGGCGCATACATTACAGTTAATTTAGTTACAGGGCATTAGGTGCAACCAAATTAAACAATATATCAATGAAAAACACTTGTTTAATTGCCGAAATTAATTTTGCTCAACTGTTACGACTATAAAGACCTGAATCATTTGTATACATTCAAGATCGCTTGGTCTTGTACATATTGAAGGGACATGTTTAAAGCGACATATTTGAGAATGTCACTGACTCTTGACTTGTATAACTGAAAATCCCCAGCTTACAGCTGTTCTGATTTTCAAATTCAGCCAATGACATGGCGGTAACCTTGGGTTATATCGTACATATTCATAATATTCATCTATATCGTTGTGCTACATGTTTGTCCACTTTATCCTTTCATTGTTGGTCCGCTCGACCAAAATAGTTATATTTTAATTCCTCAATTTCTTTGCTGTTACGTTATCAATATTGAGGTATTTTTATTTGGTATACACTTGGTGTCAATATTGGAGACTTTTATCTGCATGAGATTGACATTTTGCCTGCAGCGCCAGCGCTAAATATGGAGCAAATGGCCTTCAAAATGGCCATTCATTACACAAAAAGTCTTAATCATAGGGGACGGAGGTTACCAGAGATAGACGATTTGGAACAAAATTGGACCAGAATATGAAAGAATACTGCCATAAATTAACTTACAACTCCTTGTTCATATTTTTCATTCTCCATAAGAAATATTTCCAGTTCTTGTACCTCGGTTTTGGTTTGTAACGGAAATGTAATATTTTCCAAAATTGGGATGGCCTATTTTTTTTGGCATATGATTCGCTGGCCTTCTTCCATTTGTTTCAGTCTGTGGGAAATTCTAACGAGTTCTTTCAAAATTTCCACTTCCGTGGCTGTATAATAAAGCAGGAAGAATGTGATGCTATTTATTAATTAGCTCGTAGAAAATATAGAATTTACATTACTTATTTATATACCAGTGAAATATCAGGATTTTCTTGATAGATAAGTGATAGTTCACTGCGGTGTAATAACACTTTAGCTAACAAAAATATAAAATTCTTGAGCGCTCAAATTTTGCTTCAAATTACGTTGCGTCACAATGCATTCTTTTCTATTCTGCATGACGTTTTATATAATGCGCCTTATATCACGACACAACAACTATGTGACATCATTTGACATCATATTTTGAATTACGTCATTCTATTTGCATCACGTTTCGAACAACGTTATAGGCCTACCAATCTGAGCTGCATGTAGCATCTAACTTTACTTATTTCAAATATTCAAACTTATTTTATTGATATTTGATAATAGTGAATGTGAACAATGGACATTTTAGACAATTGATTTATTTTATTTTAATGATGAGCAGCAGAAGCTAATGAATTTGATAATTATTTCATTATAGAAAACTATCTTAAAGCCAGAGCCATGGTATTTAAGGCCGAAGAAACAAGCAATTTAGAAACAGGGGAAGAGGCTATGGAAGACCTGGAAGAGAGCAGGCCAATGACGAAAAAAAGATTATTTAATTTTCACTGCTGCACATACATGTGCAGTTGTAGATCGAAACAGAAAACAAGAGGTATACAACTGCATATAAATCAATGCTTATTTAATCTAAGACCAAGGCGCAGGACTCAAAATGGAAAATCTGGTATCGGTTGACTGCTATTGTTTTTCTTTTGGAAAGTACAGAGTATGTCTTGTTTGAGGGTGAAACACCATTAGGCCAAAATTGATATGCTTCGATTTATTCAGAAACGACGGATAGAAAATGGTCATCCAAGTTGTTCTGTGAACGCCATCCCTCTACCCCACGATGATATTTTGCTTGCTTCACCACCACCCGGACCACCAGTCTTTTCTAAAGACATAACAAACAAATGTAAGACAGTTTGTTTAAAATTGAATGTGTGCATCTCAATCTCAGGAACTTGAGAAAAAGTGGTGTTTGAATATAAACTTTGGCTGTTACCCAATCCAGGAATAAAATAATAATTTCAAGACAACCCAATAAGCAGGGTTCACCACACTTTGGGTTTAATAATACTGAGGCATGCAATTATCATGCTTTATCAACAGCTGAAGACAATAATAACCCTGCTGGTTGTCAGAGTGAGACGCAGGCAAACATGAACTACCTATGAATGTTCACACTGTCTGTTTTTCACTGTGGCATGAAACAAAACTCATTGTCTGAATAGACAAGATGAGTGTCTTGTCTATTCAGACAATGAGTTTTGTTGCGCCACAATGCACTTTTTTCTATTTTGACGTTTTAAGTAATGCGCCTTATATCATGACGCAACAATTATGTGGCATCATTTAAGGTCATGTTTTGATTAACATCATTCTATTTGATGTCCAGTTTCGAACAAAGTTATATCAGTCTGAGTTGCATGTCTGCTGTCAAATTGTCATACAAAATGTGTGAAAATCTTTGTGATCAACAAATTTATCGACAACATAAATAATAAAAAGAATATTACACAGTGAAGTAGGAATAACATTATATTTCATTTTTTCATTTCATTTATTTCACCAAATAATTTACATTTGTACAGTGCAGTCAGATTGAAAAACTCAGGCGGCAGTGTTCCTTGATTTAGCTCCAAATGTTGGCTACCATTGTATGATCAACTGAGAAAGCCGGATAAGGACGCAACCCACTGCATAACAAGTTGCCTCTTGTAGGAGAAGCAGTTGTCAGGAACAGGAAGCGATAACACACTCACTGCTCACGAGCAATATTTATGGTATTCACACTTCACTGTGTAATATCCCATATTAAATTATTTCGCAACATGCGATTGAAAAATATATTCAATTTCACAAAATTACAATTATGTTTTATGACTCGCACACTTTTAAGAGAAATTTTTTTTGGGTAGTTATAGTAAATTTTTGGGTAGTTTTGTTTTAAAAAATTCATTGTGACATACTCGATCAGTATTTGTAAGTAATTAACAATTTGCCCGCCTGGCTCAAAAAACTCTTTTTCCCTTCTGGCCATGATGTTTTTTGCACCATCTTTTTCTGGCCAAGTTTTGTCCATATAATTGACAACCATTTCCTTATTTGACAAATCAAAAAAATGTTCATGTAAAAGTTTTAAGTTTAACAGGTCATTTATAAATATAACCTATAGTTTATTTTTAAAAATTCAAGATATTCAATTTTGACAAATAATATAATTTTTTTCAAAAATTCAACATCCAGGGCTCGAAATAGAAAATGAACTTTGGAATGCTATTTTTTCTCTTCTGGAAAAAAAATCGCAGGTGAAACAGTGAATGGTTAGCTATTTTCAGGAATAGACTGATATTTAAAATTGTATGGAAATGTTCAGATTAGGTTGATGTTAAGGGTGGCTTCCTTCACAAATTTCAATACCCCTGAGCACGGCGTTAAACCCCAATCAATCAATCAAAACCAATCCATGAAAATTCAACGTTCCATATAATTTGAAAAATGTGCAGTTACTGATAAT
>JAVFBY010180552.1:0-10882 GCA_034781015.1 Tonicella lineata | reverse complement strand
ACCACAATTCACGTCACTGGCAACATGGGAGACGAGACAGAAAAAGGAAATAAAGAAGAAAAAACGACCAAAAAAATCTACTTCCTGATACCCCCTTAACTCTGAGAGCACCAGGGCATTAGGAAGCTTCCGCCCAAACACCTAAAACTTCCCCTGGGAAGCAGTGCACGGAACTGAAACCTATTTATACCAAAGTTCCAGTCCCTACTGTTGAAAAGCTAGATGATACATGTACTTAAATGGTAAGTTGGTAACAAAATGAGAAACTAAAAGTGTAATATGTAATATTGGAGATGTGATTATGCTCCAGTGGAGTGGGTAGCCTAGGTAGCTATATGTATGTCGGGTCAAAACATTATAGCTAAAAACATTATTTACATTGATAATCGCCATGAAATAAAAAAAATTGTTTTATTTTTATGTCATTCTGTTGTAAAATGTTTTATTTCATATAATAGAAAGATGACTTTACAGTCTGTCTGTTTCTTCAAAGAGCAAAATGGATTCAGTAATGAAAACTGAATCTGCTATAAGACGATGTTAGGCCTTTTTTAAAGTGACATGGACACCATAAATTGACCGATGGTTGGCTGACAATCAGCGGGTCACTTTTAAGATTCAAGGGGTTTCAATCGTTCTGACAAATATTCCTTTACGGCTGGGTTAAATCCGATCAAAAACACAGCTTTCAAATTGGTAAAAAAAAAAAAAAAGATTGACAACTGGCAATTGGTCAACAACTTCCTATTGTCCCAAAACATTTTTTGGCTAGTAAGTTTCATTTCTCAGAATTTTTGTTTCATTAGAATGAAACTCTGGATAGTTGAAATCCCCCAAATCTTTTTTAAAAACAAATCGTTTGTCCATTTCAAACAGGAAGTGGGAGATCTTGTAGTGTTGAGAACAATTCATCATACAGCTCATTATAATCGTCATGTGGTTTGACCATTACCATACAAGTAGGTCTTTGTGAGCCCAAGGCATGTCCAAGATCCTGTGAACAAAACAAAAATAACAGAAATATTTATCAGCTCAGTGTCAGTGTTTTCTTCTAAATTGTCACCATTGAATATTTGAGCAACATAATATTACTTAGTGCGAAATATAGAAACATTAATTTAAGAAAACAGTAAAGCATAGTTATTGTGATAATCAATGATTGATTGATTGCGATTAAACGAGGTGTGCAGGAGTATTTCACCTATTGGAGGGCGTCCCAGCCCAATGGGTGAAGGAAACCACCCTTGATATCACCAGGGCAAGAAAAAATGCAAACCTTCCCGAGAATCTCGTATCAAACGTCAACAATTTCCCAGCACTTCCTAGTGTCTATACTAAAAAAAGATTTATAATTATACCAATGATGTCATGTCTCCACTTCGGGTCTTCAGTTTTAACCATAGGTATGATCTTCTGATAGTTTACGTTCGCTTTCTCATCGACAAGGCGGAACTGCTGTTTATTTTTATATATACTTGACACATTTGTGACAGACTCACCCAATATTGAGATATGGAATGTTGTATTCCAAAGATGACTCAACGTTTTAAATTTGGAATATTTTTTTTTTTTGCCTAGCGAATTTCCCGCGAGAGGCGGCTATCTTCCCGGGAATGACATAACCAAATTACACATTTTTTCCTGCCCTGGTCACATAAGTGACTTCGGCTATAGCAGGGGTGGTTTTTCTGTGGTTTCCTTCCCGGTTTTCCACCGTATCAAGTAGGATTGTCTAAGAAGTGGAGAATCCGCGTCATATACTGTAGGTGAAATTCCCCTTAGTACGACGTTAAACACCAATCAAACAAACAAACAAACATGTACTTATTCAGTTTTATTTTGGTCAGACCTGTCCTCAATTCACGTACAGCACAATATAAATCATGACCGGTGCACTGGAGAGGGGTGTTTTCTAAGCTAATTTAAAACTTTGAACTGAACTTCATAATCGAACTGAAGCAGTACACACATTTAGTATCATGAGTCAAACTGACTTTAAACATATTAAACTTGCCGAATACATCAGATGTGTGAGTTGTCCATTCAACAAAATGTAAGCAATGCAACACATAATGACAGAAAAATTTGAGAATCGATTTAATGTAGCACACATTTTTTGTATTAATTTGTGGTGATAATGTTGATGTTATGGAAGAGTTTTTTGATAGGAGCTATTTATTTAGCACTTGACATCAACAATCAAGACAGGAATTGTCAATAAAGTGACAGTGAAAGGTATTTTGTGATTTGGAAGACACCTGAAATTAGGTCAAACTGACTTCAGTCAGCTGAAAAAGAAAACTTTCCAATCTTGTGGCAATTTCTCTCTTTACTTCTATTTTTACTCCTTCTCCACAGCTATCACAAAATACTCCTCTATCAAATCAAATACGCCTCTATCGGAATTTGGAGGTGCATAGTAGGCTACTCCAAAAATCTTATCTGGAGACTGAACATTCATCCCTCCTCACCCACTTCTAATATGTCAAAACAATGAGGTAACAGAATGCTTGGAGATCCACGATAATCATGGCAAAATTTCAACAATTTTTGCTGATACCCAGCAGCCAGCTTTAAAGGCAATTCATACCTTATGGAGATACACTAATCCCTGGCCAAATTCAATGCCTGTTCTCACCGACTTCTAATGTAGCTACCAGACACAATGACCAGAGTTTTAGCTCATCTTCTCCTTGCCAATACTCAAACCTAATGGACTACCTTGGACACTGTGTAATAGACACATAGATCTAGATACACTACATAGTAGCCAAATTCTTGTCTTCGTGCTGCCCGCCATTAGATCAAATAGCCAGAGTTATGTATAGGCTATTCATGTAGCTGATCATTTTCTGTTTGCCAGTAGCCAAATCTACTGCAGCACAATAGCCAATATTACAGGCATAGGAGATTTAGATACATGTACACTGGCCATATTCATTGTCCATTCACACTGCCTTCTATTACACGAATCCAAAAGCCAACGTAACCGGCACAGCTGAGGCCGGTCAATTTTGACATTTCCTCGCGGCTAACAGTTGGATCAATGATTGGGAATTTGACTAGTACAGCTGTACAAGACCTGATATTGAGCCTGTGGTATTGAGAGCAAGGAAAGGTAGCCACCCGAAGCTGGTATATTGACCAGACTAAAAGAACTGATGGCAAAGGATGTATGTACATTACATGTATGTTTAGTATTATATTGTTTAACTGACGTCATTTATTATTGAGTCGGCAGCTTGCTGCGAGAGCTCAATATAGGAGTCAATCAATTTCTTTTGTCTACTGACATCTGTGTCCTGAAAAATTCTGGCAATTAATGTAGAAAGGGTGCTGTCAGACTGAAAGCAATTCATGTCACCTTGCACAAAGAGTGACAAATAGTAAGAGTTTCTCCTCTCGGGGTCATAGACATACATGTACTGTGGGATGATAGAGGTTAGTGGAGAGAGTTTTAACCCAGAACCAACCTCCTTTCTGTAAGATCTAAGATGACATCTTTATACAATATACAATTTATTATTGATCTTTACCTAGAACCTTCATTTATGCCATAGGTTTAGGGTCTACGTTTTATTATATTTATCTGAACAGTAAAACCTCCTGATTTAAGATGATGCCTTTATACAATAGGTTTTGAGTTAGATTCTACTGTTTATTATTTATCTTAACCCTAGAACCCTCTTTTTGTTAAATGGCATTATTTATACAACATGTTTAGAGTTAGGTTTTATTGTTTATTAAGGTTGGAGTCACACATTCAGGATCTTGAGGGCCTTCTAGATAGGGCCATTCCCGATTTAAAATTTGTCAAAAGTTTGATCAAGATCCGTCGCTGGAAATTCAAAATTCAAAAAAAAATAAATAAATACAGCTGGAGTCACACAGTGCTGATTATGGCTCCCGTTTGAGATCAGGCAGTGCTATGACACAAAAAGGTAAAAAGTCTGATTACTATCCTCAATGATCTGGAATGTCCTGTCATTGTCTGCTTGCAGTCGTATATGTTCGTAACAGAGCCCTGTGGATCGGAAATGATCTGGAGAGGTCGGCCAAGCACTCCTGACAGTTAGGTGCATCCCGTAACATTCGGGAAACTCAGCCGATTTTGTCTAGTCGGATTACAATCGTGGCTATGGCTTAACACATTCTGCTGTATCGGATCAAAATCGAACACTGTCTTGTGTTGTCTGCATGGTGACGGTGTCCTGTGAAACGGCATGATCTGGAGACACTTTTCATTGCTGTTTCTTGCCAATTGAATTCAGACTATGTCCAGATCGTGCCGAATTCGAACCGTCTTTGCCAAATCAGTTCCGGAATAGCCCGGTAATTAATACGAAATTCTTCAATAATATCCACATCAGAGTCCAGACACCTACAGAACATGATACGACCGAGTCCAGACTGTGACCAATATTTGATTGTTGTTGTGATTAAACAAATGTTCTTGAAAAGTTTTTAAAAGGTTTTGAATTTCCAGCGACGAATCACAGGATCTTGATCAGACTTTTGACAAATTTTAATCGGGAATGGTCCTATTGAGGACGGCCGTAAAACTGCTGAATGTGTGATTCCAGCCTAACATTTATTTAATCACGACAACAACCAGATATTGTTAAGGAAGCGCCCAGATTTATCCGTTTCCAGCTGAATTTGTCCTGATTACCCCATTCTCAATTCGATTTGTATCTTTCGCATGGTAAAAAAACAGCTGAATCTGCCACAAACGCATCCTGGTTCGCATTTCTCATCATCTGGATTCAATCGGCACAAAATGGCAATGAAAAGTGTATCCCGATCATGGCCGACCTCTCTGGATCATTCACGATCCACAGGACTGTGTTACGAATGTACACGACTGCGTTCAGACAATGATAGGACATTCCAGATTATTGAGGAAAGTACTCCGACTTTTTAACTTTTTCGTGTCATAGCACTGTCTGATCTCAACGGAGCCCATAGGGTTAGCCAGACACCCGCCACTCGTCCAATTGGACACCCTGAATTAAACCATTGTCTCATTTGGACACCCTGTTTTAAGAAAATTAAACATGCAGGAGATAGGGAAATTGTAAAATTGGACACCCAGTTTCTTAAAAAGTGAAGGAAAATGGCCATTTCGGACACCCTGCTTTTGATTTCTGGCTAAGCCCTGTCGGAGCCATAATCTGAACTGTGTGACTCCAGCCTTAAAGCTGCTTCTGGTGAGTCTGGAGCAAATAAATAATACACCTAGTAAGACCCCATGTATATTATCCACCAAATTAAATTATACCGACATCACTCAATTTTTTTTTGTCATTAAAGGACAGTTTCTTAAATTATGAATTAAAAAAATGCATACAATCAATAAAACTTCATTTCGCTTTTTTGTTCAATTAATAAAAACATGTTATTCAGTAAACTTATTAGAAATATTATTAAAAAATTGGCAGTTCAAACTTATACATACATTTAGGCTGTTTTCTCCATTTTCATTTTTCTTAATTTTTACCATTAAAATCATTTATTTCTCGTAAACTATTAAGACCAAGTCTTTTAAATTTGGTATACATCATTTTTAAGCCAGTATCTAATATAATGTCACACTGTCTTATATTAATTCCCGTTTTGAAGATATTACGCAATTAATATTTTAATGGCAGAATATGATTTGTATACGCCTGTCAGTATTTGGTTGTCCGTCTGTCTGTCTGTCCATCTTTTTGTCCGGCCATCAACATTTTGGTTTCCGGACATTTATTTCAAAACTGCTTATGGTATTTAATTCAAACTTTGTATGAGTGACCCATGTGACAAGACGTCACTTGAGATTGATTTTGGTGTATGTTGGCCAACGGGTGGCGCTACCTGGTGGCAAAGTCTTATACTCAGTTTCCATACGTAAACTTGAAAACTTCTTTTGCAATTCAAATCAAACTTAGTATGAGCGTTCCATGTGACAAGACCCCACTAAGGAAGTTAGGATTGATTTTGTTGCATATCGGCCTATAGGTGGATCTAACTGGTGGCAGTCTAAATTTGGTTTCTGTATGTTAACTTGAAAACTTCTTGTGCAATTCGAATACAACTTAGTATGAGTGTTCCCTGTGGCAAGACATTGCTTGGGGTTGATGCATCATTTTGATGTATGTCCGCATACTAGTGGTGCCATCTGGTGGCAGTCTTAATTTGGTTTCTGCACGTTAACTTGAAAAGCAAGGCATCCCCTAATTGTCATCACTCAAGCTTAATCTCTCTGCTTATATTCATTATCTTCACGTTTATTATTAAAATGTCTAAAACGGGATCGAATTTCAGTGTCACATGTCAAGGTTAATATAGAGATTTTTTTAACCTAGCACCTCGATCTATCCCTGTGCTGATTTCCAATAAACTTCACACACATGTTCATTACAAAAAGCGGGTGGTTGGGCGAATTATTAAATTTGAGTATCTTGGTTTGTATATTTTTTCTTTAAAATACTGTATATCCATATTAGAGAATGCAAATAAAATGAAATGTCATATTGCAAATGTAATTCTATCTCTTAAGATGCCTTGTTTCAATTTATATGAATATTCCATTAGGCAAGGTTTTACATGAAAGTAAGTTTGGCTGGTGTCTGTCTTCAGGTGGTCCAGAAATTAGCCAATTTCTTTACATTTTATAAAACTTACTTTTTTTTTCATTTTACGCCAACAGGCGTATTATGCTCTGTTGAGTTCTTATTTTAATATATTTTTTATAAATTATGCAAAATCTAACCTGAATTGGAAAAAAACCTATGACAGTATTTTAGATTAAAAAATATGTCTCTCATTGAAAATTTGAAAAACAAAATCTCCAACCATCTAAGAAAAATAATAGTTACAAACTATAAGGACCATTTAAATAAATATTTTATGTTTTTGGTTCACTTAGGCAATTATAAAAAAGTGAATCATAATATAACATTATATTTATAATCTTAAAATCCTTGTCTTTCTAAATATATATGTTGTCACTATAAGCATCCTATAGGAAATAACTGCAAAAGCCACCAAAAGATGTGTGTTGCATTTTTTACTCCTGCGAGCGATATAGTCTTTTAATGAAGTCGGTGCAATTTGCCAGTTTGTCACATAACAAACATCAAAAATGCATAATATTAAGGATACCAGACTTTAAGGGCTAAGAATTCCCCAGTAAGAATTTAATTTCATGAAATGTTGAACATTTTACGATAGTCAGACTAAGGCCTAGGCGACATTCATTGAAGAAGCCAGTTTGGACACCTTATAAGTTATTAATCATGTTAAACTTTGAAAGGATAGTTAAAATGTCACATGTGGCACTCAGTTTTCTGATTTTATACTCCCTCTTATTGATTTCTTGCAAATACTATGAAGCCAAATATACATCAAATATAGATAATATGGAACTAACAACATTAATTCTAATCTGGGTAAGGTTTAGGGCTAAGAGTTTGTGAATGTTCACCTGTAACACGAACAAAGATTGGGGCAAACAACAGGCTATGGATTGTGTTGTTATTTTGTGTGTTTGAACAGCCGAACAGCTGAGCTATGCTAGGGGAGAGAGATTTGCCTATGCTACTGTTTTACTGATGTTTTTCTTTTTTTCTTTAAGGTGAAGGGCAGGGTATTACAGTATGATAAAGCTAGACCAGGGGAAGCTGGGCTGTGAGCTGAAACAACTACGGGATTTCTCTCTCCTTCTTAGGCAGAGGCTGGATCTCATACGCTCCCTTCTCCTGTCCCTGCAAGGCTACCGTGGGAAAGACAAGACATCAATATTCCTGGACATTTGACTGTTAAAAACACTGTTGGCTCGACAGCTGGCTGAAGGGAGCATCAGTTGGAGGCCTACGCAATTTTGAGGAAATCAGACTCCTTTAAAAGCTGAGCATTTTGATAGATTCTGATCCAGCCAGATGTTATGTGAATAATATTGACTCTATCTCGAGGACTGCTACAGTTTTCCTCACTGATCCAGTGTCCTTGGTTATACCCAGGTTGTGAAATGAAAGCTCCGTATCATACTCTATGGGTTATACTGGATTGATTTTGGAGGGTTGTCTTTTTCTGTGGATTGTCATAAGCTTTAACGAAACCGTTTCTCCTTGAACTGCAAGTAAAATTCGGACATTCAGGAACATTATTAACACTCATAAGCTGTACTACTGGGATACCATACCAGAGATGTATATTGCCGTTGATGTTGTTGGCGAAGGATGTCTACCACATGTATGGTAAGTCTATATATTGTTCTTATTTGTAATGTCCTTAATTTCTGTAAGATATGTCATTTTTATTCTACTTTAACCAGGTTTTTATTGTCCTGTGTAATTGTCTGTGTGAAATACTGATTATACCTTAAAAGAAGTACATGTATATAAGAAATCCTGTTAGCAGTGTTCACCTTAAAATATATGTACCGGTATGGAAATACTGGTAAGGTTTATATACCTCTGTGTTAAAAACAGTACATGTATGATTTGAGCAATATGACATATTGACAAAACTCAGGAGGAACAATAATTTTTCAACAGAGAATTACATAACGTTTCACATTTCTCTGGTTGTGTACCATTACTGAGAATAACCTTAAGCTCTGCCTTAAACACCAAGCAATTAATCAATCTATACACCTTAAAAAAGGATGTGTATGAAATACTGGTATAAAATATAGTGGACATCTGTGATAGAGAGACAGATAAATTTGCCGGACACCAACGGAATCCATCCTGGGTCCTTTGGCTTTGGCTCGACCGTGTTACAGACGCTTCAGACAGAATGACCCGAATTCTCCCCCCTAATAAAGAAATTAATAGGGTGACCCCCTGATATGTTGGATGGACGTGACCATACTGCTGCGCATTAGGGCAGGGGCAGACTGGCTCTTGGGGATATTTTCTAAGGGCCCACACCTATGTAGAGGTCAACCTTCTTGTAACCCCTTTATAAGGGTGGCTTGTTTTGATATGGTGGAGGCCCCAAAATGTATTACCCAGAGGCCCCACCTATGTAGTGGACATCAGGCCCCGTCATTCAGGAGGGGTAGCTCATTTTTATATAATAAAAAAAAAAAATTCTGGTTAACATTTTTTATTCCAGCTCGCTTACAAAACTTTATTTCCCAGGAGCCCCACCACATTGTATGTACTATGTAGTGGTCATCAAGCACCTTCATTAAGGTGGGGTACATGTAGCTTATTTTTTTATATATTGGATCCCCATTGTGATAATTATTCCTGATGACAGTTTTGATTCCAGTCCGCCCCTGCTTCACAGTGTAATTCTACATCCCTATACACAAGGTCTCGCTGACCATTAAATAGAGAGCCTCTACGTGTACCATTCTCAGTGAATTCTCAATCACCAATCCTGTGTTTTCAGTGGTGGGAATTTCTAGCACCCTATAATACCCTAGGGGCACCCTATTGGGCAGGGCATCTCATTAACTCTTTACAGACACATTATCAGTAGAGCTACATGTATGAGCGACAGTGTGGGCAGCCATTGGGTCAGAAACCAGCAACAGACCACCAGTCTTCTCTACAGTGTAACTTGCAAGCCTTACACAGGGACAATATTTGTGGACAGTTTAATAGGGATGGAATCAAATCAGCATCTAGAAAGGTGCTCTTTTTGATTTTGTATTTTAAATGGAGTATTACGGTACCCATCCTTGAAAAATTGCAAAACTTCTCACAAACATAAATTTGTAAATGAAACATTACTCTCCAAAGCAGGGTTTTTACAGCGTCATTAAAAATTGCAGGTCAAAAGTAAAATGGCCTGTTAATTTTAAATTTTAAAACTAGGACTATTTCTTTACCATTATATTTTAATAAAGTTCCCCCCAAATTATGACTTGCAAAATACATGTATATATATTATTTTTTTTACAAATTGCAGGACATAGTTATTTTGGCATGCTTTGTTTGAATTATGGCCTGTTTTTTCGCCTTTCTTAGGCCTCCATTTCGAACCCTGCGAAGTAGATATCGGTACATTGATGACAAGGCAACACTTATTTCATTTTATATGTTTTATTTTTTATTAAAATCCTGTTATTAACATTTTCCAAAAAAATATATGTTTATCATCCAATATAGGCAAAAAACGAATTTCTTTGGCTCAACATAGTACCCACAACAAATTAATATTTTATTGTATCATATTTATATCACAATGTTAGTGTCACCATAACTATTGTTCAGTTAATATCCACTAAAAGCCCTTATCGTAAGTTTCTATCACTGTATAAAACGGCATACTAGATGTTGCGGTTTTAATGTATTTTTATTTATTAAGTGTCAATCGAATAGGGATGAACAGTTTACAATACAATAATATGTGGTTGGCGTGGCAATTACAACATAATAGAAATTCCAAGACACTCATGATACGTGTTTTTGATTCCGAGTCACCTAGTAGCAAAGACATTCACACGGCGTTGTAAAAAATGTTCCAGTATTTTTCCAAAATAATATATATTTTTTAGCCATAGACTGAAAGATTTGATACTCTATTTTTCTCGTTGGTACCACAAAAGTCATATGCAGTAGGGGCGCGCACGTGTCTCTATTTTTAAAATATTAGCATAACAATAACTGAACACTATTAATTATAAATAGCGCTGTTAGATACAAATGTCTGTGATCGCCTGGAACACTTTACAGTCTAGTTACACCAACGGGAATCGTTATAAGAAAAGGTGTGTAATTGTATTGATAAATAGTATGTTTATATTGATAAGCTTCCACACAAGTTGTATGTTCTTTGCGGGGATTTAGGGGGCATTTAAAGTGCCATACGCCCTCAAAATTCGCTTTTTCAGTAAATTCAGACAGCAACGATTTTAAGTGGTGTCAAAGTTAGTTCATAA
>JAVFBY010180330.1:0-11215 GCA_034781015.1 Tonicella lineata | reverse complement strand
TGTTGTTGTTGTCACTTTGACACACATAAGGCCGCCATGTTGTTTGAGGCACAAGTTTAGGTCTAGTTTTTCACTAGCTCTCCCTGGTCCGATACATGTCAGAATTGTAAAAAAAAACGACTAGAGTGCTTTACTTGCACTACCTTCACACATGTACTATTTAGGCGAAGACATCAAATTACACTTTTTGTAAAAGGTAACTTTTCTAGGTGCATGTTTATGAATACTGATTATTCAACGACCATTGATTATCGGAAGGTGGAAATTATTTCATTATATTGATCCACATGCCTGTTAAGTTTCCCGGATTATATTGGTGGACATTGACCTCTAATATTCCATGAATGCCCCCAAAACCCACTGGTTCGCTTTACCTTACCCTATACAAAAGGTAATCCATGGGTCATCAGTTAAACCGATATATGGTGGTTTCTACACTCTACAAGGGTTTGGCTTTTAGAAACGTATACTGTTGTGGGTGTTATGTAAAATCATTTGATCTAGTCAAATCAAAGTGATTCTTACCGCAATGAAACTTTTATCCATTGATAATTTTATGTTTGTAATTAATTGGGAATATCTGGCCTACTATTGCTTATGTTGGCATTTTATGACGTAACTATTGTTTCTTATTTTAAAATAAAGAATTAAGGACAAAATATTGTATTCTTGTTTTATACTTTGATAATATTTTCATATTTCAACAAACACGGAATATCTACCTCCATTTTGCTTACGTGAGCATATTATAAACATACCTCCATTTTATATTGTTTCGCTTTTTGTTAAAATAAGAGCTATTGGAGAAAACTGAAAAACTGATATTTGTACAAGTGAATAGAACTTATCCTTTAATCTTTACCATCGAATTATAAAGGGAAAAGTCACATTGGATTTAATACACACATTGTTTGTATGAAATTTATTTATTCAGAAAATCACATAAAGTTCACTCTGTTACAGCCATACTTTGCAGACTTTCCTGTCTAGTAGGACTTACTTTTCTCAGGTGTAGAGCGGTCTCGTGCTGATAGTAAAAAAACAATATTTCAAAATATTTTTTATGGTGTTATATTTGAACTAAAATGTTGTTATCTACTAATCTGACATCAAATGAGCTGTGTTTCAACGCACTAAACCACACGATTAGCTTTACCAAGACTCCATGATGAAGTGAACCCTTTACGTTTCTGGACATTTGCCATTTGATAGGGTTAAAGATCAAACCCAACAGTGGTTAAATTATTAACACAAAAAAATGGAAATGAAAATATAGGCTTCATGGTTACGATTTAAAAAAAAATGGATCAAAATTTTGAAAAGAAGACTTATTTTACTGATGACGTCATGGTGGGCATTGGATAGAAGTATTGGATTGGCTAGGATAGTGATATAAGGAGCGTTGATTGGTCATTTGAAATTCCTACCGTGATGTCAACGGCAAAAACTTGAGGCTGGGTAACTTCAAACGGTCATATATCAAGGGCCATTTTTTAAGCTATACATTTTTTTAAACAGCATGAAAATATATTTTTACTTGTAAAGCAAAGTTACAGTTTAAATTTGACCTTTAACTACAACATTGGTTTGCTTTATGTGAACGCTATGGCAAGTGTAAAACTGAGAGCAGTCTTTCAAGACTTTGTGGGATTTGCTAGCACCAGAAGTTCTCGTCTGGGATCAAAATAACTGTTTGGTCGTTCGGTTTATCTTAAACCATTCTTGTTTATGTTACCACCGTGCAATCAACATTTTTTTCACACATCCTCATTGACATATTTAGCAATTCTATTGCGCCATTACGTCTGTGGGATAAAGCAAGAACACCGGAAACAGGAAATAATTGTATCGCGGTACGCCAAAATAACCATCAATAAATTAGAAAAAAAATAAATTAATTACTATATATAACTCCTGTTTTAAAATCACATTTTGATTCCATTTTAATTATGTTTTCTAATTATCAAAAATTTTACTTATTAAAATGAGTGAGAGCATAACTATATCGTTATAGGCATATGTATTATGTTACAAGAAAGTGACAAAAAACTACAACAAAACAAGAAAAATAGAGCGAGAGAAAAAAAAATAGGAACATCGGGTCATCAGCTTATTTTTGATAGAAAGTGATCAATTATATTGTCACTATATATTATGATTTGTTTCTTTAGGAAAATTGACGGCTTTCTCGCTTAGTAATTTGTACATTACCGGATGTTGTCAGCTTTTCTTTTTCTCCGCAGTACAAAAGTAACCCAGTGAAATGTTCATTCTCCACAACCGGATTCCTGGCAACATTCCGTAGATAATTACATTAGACTATACAACTAACCACCTGCACGGAGAATGGAGGAGAGAAAACACCTAAAGACGATTTATTTGAACATTTATGCTGTTTCGTATATAAAACATTTTGTTTTCCTTCGTTTACATTTTTTTTATTTTTTAAACTTATTTTATTTCATACATATGAGTACACATTAAGTCTGGTGGCTTATATTGCATACATTTACAATGTACACCTGTATTTCGTACTAACATATTCAATTGACATTGAGTAAGCAAGAACCGTGTTATTAACGTTTAACTATGCTTTAACTAAATATATTAAGGATATATTTTTTTTAAAGATTGGAGAAGAAGAAAAATAACAAAGCATTTACAAAATTGTACTAGAATCAAAATGTTGTCTCTGTCCCACAATCCTCGATGGTCACGTTCGTTTACATTTGCTTGTATATAATTTATATATATAAATGTTTGGTATGACCTGGCTTAGGAGGAAATACAAAAATTATAAAACGGCTATATAATTATAGATTTTTACTTACATCATAAATAGGTCGACAAAATAATGTACATGCTGATATTGACAGTTAACTATTAGCTAACTTCCATTATGTCACAATAAAGGACAGATTTTAAATGTAATAGTAATTTTAAACACGTAATCATTGTGTATGTCCATCCACAATAACTGAGATTTATGCATAAAATATCGCGACAATGAACTTTTTAAGTGACACGTTCACCTCAAATAAGGTTTTATCAACGATTTAACGAAGTATTGAAATGGGTTCAGTGGAACGTTGAGGTAAAAAAAAAAAGCCAACGCGCACATATAGGTTGTACGAGCCTTCGGATAATCTAAATATTCTGGCAGATTTTTTCGTTTGCAGTTTTTGTTGTTATTTTTTAAACTTTTACTCAACATATGAAACAAGGGGTGCAAAACTGTGGACACCGTAAACGAACTCTTTTTTAATTAATAGTTAAGTAATTGTCTGTACTACGGATACATGTGTGTTCATAATGCTGCCTAAGTTTGTAGATATCGTTTAACATCTTGCATGTCTGAAGCTGTATACGGTATCGTATACTACAACTTCATTGAGTATATCGGGTACAAAATCTCTGTTTTTGTAAGTAGAGAATTAGACTTGCTGTTAGTAGAATAGTCTACCTATATGATTCCAGTTTCAAATTGTTTATTAATAATAAAAACGTACCTGCTTAGAATATCAAAATGTTATAAGGAATGTGTCGTGGCTATGAATGTCTTGTCTTCATCACGCTGTGGGGTTTCCGACACAATGGTAATCGGATACCAGCAATTCTAGGCGTATTGCTAGTAAAGAGCACAGTGCTTTTCAATCACTTTGTTATTATTTCGCCGTCTTTCATTTTACTCCGCACATGTGATAATACAGCCGTGTATTTTGGGAGAGCTGAGGGCACACAGAGAACAACTAAGGACAAATTCCACCTGGACTGTCTAGTTTTACCTGAACTGTTTTGCTATGTCGCCAAACTCTACTCCGATGACACGAGTACGTCTTACTGCAGACGACCTAGGATTCGCCACACGGTTTATTTCCTTGTATTTCATTTGGAAAAGAGAAGTCGCGAAAATGTGCAAGAATATTCATTTCTCCATAGAATACCTGATAAAAGTCTTCCAGTTTAAACCACGTGTTGCCGTTCATGTATATACGCCATATACTACTATTGGTTTATTAATTCCAAAACTCTTTTTCGGGTGAAAAGTCCGGCCTTTACTGCTGCTAGACTCGTAGGTTCTCTACTTGCATTTTCTAAAATAGCAAGTGTCTAGATAAAAATACTGCTTATAGTAGTTTTCTATGAATTAGAGATGTCTCTAATTATTTACTCTAAATAATGAAAGATATCTCTAAATAATTAGAGATATCTCTAAATCGTGAAATTAATGATATAAAAAACAAAATTAATTTTTGATATTAAAAAATGATTAAGAGGTATATGTAAATCATTTATTGGTATAAAAGAATCAATTATTGATATAAAAAAAATAGATTCTTGATATCAAGAATTCCGTTTTTGATATCAATAATTTATTTTTTTATATCAAAAATTCATTTTTATATATCATACATTTTAGCGATTTAAATATATCTCTTATATTGATTAAATGATAATTTGGCCCTCTATAGTTTTCTAAATGACGCACTATTTTTTATGTAGATCCCAAAAATGTTAAACTGGTATGACGTAAAACTTTATAATTACCGACTTAGAAGAGTATACTTAAGAGTCTCAATTAATATTCAATCTGTATTAAGTATAAGGAGTTCCTTAACGGATTAGTATTTCGAGATCTAAACACAAAAAGCCAAGACAGATGTGTGATCCTTAATGTTGACTATTAATGAATGCAGTTTACGACGATTTGTCGTGGATATTAATTTAGTTTTAATGCGTAACGTTAAATATGATACGTAAAATGCATACAGTTTTGTTATGTCGTTCGTCAATTTTCTTTTGCACTCTAACTCCTCCTTTTTTCGTGTCAATTATCTTTGAGATGCTGTCAATCATAGCCTAAAAGTCTCTGTGTGGTCTGAGGGTATCAGTTTCACGGACCGCCCTCTTTGTCCCTCAACACAGAATTCTAGGAGATCAACTGTATAACAGGGCTTTAGGACACTTTGAATGATATGTTGAATGTGATTTAGTCAGAGAGGGTGTGAAGATATCCAGTTCACATTGGTTGTCATATTCTGTAAGAAAAGGTGTGACGATAAGCCTGTGAACAATGAAGCAAGAAAAACCTCTCTAAAACGAAACAAGATCTACAATACTATACAAGATCCCAGTACAATCTCGTATTTGCAGATATACGAAAACCTCCTACACGATCAAGCAAATGAACGAGAGAATGACAGATACGTTCAGGATGTATTTATGAATGATAAAATGCTGAATAACCTTACTCTGTAAGATAATTAAGTCGCCGAATGAAGACAATATACAACAAAACCCAAATCTTTAATTGCAGACAAATTCAAAGCCAGCTCAATTCCCTCGTATTAATAATAATCTCCTGCATCATGACTATATATTGTGTATCAGACAAACAATGAAAAAAACAACAACAATCAATCAAGCAAACAAACAAACAAACAAGGAAGAAAGGAAACGACAAGTCGGTGAAAATAGCTCCAAGAGAGCTAAAAATGCATCGTGTTAAAACTCGACCGTAAATAAAGGATTTACCTTATATAATCATAAAGACTATTTAAGATAATATGTTGGTACCACCAAAAGTCATAACCGCGAGAAGCGCACACAACTTAAAATGGAATTTCTTAACCTAAAATATTTAATACAACCTTTCACGGTGTTGTAACTGGTCAGTAAAGTGTTCCAGATGACCAAATGACTTTGCATGTTTTGCATTTCCGAGGGAATACGCATGCGCACGATGCCCGCTATACTTTTGGTGGTACAAACAAAAGTCATATCTTTAACTTTGAATTAAAGAAAAATAGGACATCAAAACTTTCAATTTATGACAAAATCAAAAAGTTCAGAAATTTTTAAATCTTGGAAAAATGCAGAAACTCGCCGTTTTTGTCTTTCGTGTATAAACAGTATGAAGCTTTCTGGCGGTTAGAAGGTCTTTATGAGACAAGCAAACAAGCAAACAAGCAAACAAATAATTAAGCAAGTAAACAAACAAATTTAAAAATAAATAAATGAAGAAATGAAGAAATCAGTGAAAAAAAAGACAGACAAACGAAGATTGGCCACTGACACCTGAATTAGATAACAGCTCTTTCGCCTATATACATTTCTAGAAGTAGAAATAAAAACATTTAAATCTTTATCAGTGAAATTACTTTGAATAGAACCGAAAACGATACTCAGATAAACAAATAATTTAGTTAATAACACACTAAACAGCAAAAAAATGTAACTATCCTTTATAGTAGCCTATATGGGAAGCCAAGTGGGATATGTATTTTTGGGACGATTTATGGGTTTAAAAAGTGAACTGATGAATGTAACTTCATAGAGAGCTAATTGCCATCATGTTGTTTATTTGTCCTGACTTTCTGACCAGAGGTGGCGGGGTGAGAGATTTAATGCTGTGTCGGGGAGTCAACATATGACCCGGGGCTGACGAGTTAATCCTAACCGAGCGGACGCCATCACGATCTAAACCCCAATATCTGTCCTATAAAGCATGCGGTAATCTCCTCAAATACGGGTTCCAGACGAGCAGCCATCCGGACTAACGAGGTAGCATCCGCGTACCAGCATTGGTGGCGCAACTCCAAAAATAAGGCGCACCAAAAACATGTCTGCATGTATGACACTTTTACAGTTCGTGTTTAAAAGAATAGACTATGAAACTATGATAAACTCTGCGATGCACCGCTGTCTACAAATCCTGTTTTCTGAGACGAGGTTTTCAAAGTCATCAAATTCTTAAAATTCCTCCCATAATAAGTCATACGGCACTCTACTCCAATTGCGTCTCTCTATAGATCTTATTTAATAATTACACATGTCCGGGCTGTTTTTCATCTTACAATTAATAGTGCTGTCTAATGGTTAGTCTACAAAGGTGACAGCTAAATGGCTAGAAGAATGAACAGGTAAACATACACTGATTAAAGGAGAGAAAACATTTTGTCACACCTATATCATGTACGCTTCCACTCTCCACAAACTAAGTGGCGAGCCAGATAGCGACTCTTTTCATATATACCCGCCTTTCCAGCCGAAGGGAGACAACTGTAACACAGACAGAATATTTCAATATATACTGCGGTTATAACCATATTGAAGTGCTTTGAAAAAAATAATTTCTTGCAGAAACACATTTCTAACACTTTGATACAAAAAGCTGGCAAAAATACACCTATAAACCGCCGAAACAACCGAGACACACTGAGTAATCTCCCCGTTATATATAATAACCTCTATTTGTGCAAGAGCCTGGTCCCGGAGCTCTAGAGCCTCATTTGCCGTCATCTCGAGCCACATGTGTAGGACATGTCGACAATCTTCGGCCATTTCCGTGCCAATAATTATTATTATTATTTTTTTTAAAAAGTACCAAAAATTACTGGTGTTGGGTCCAGATTCCGGAGATAAAAGCGTCCAGAAGCAACCTCGGCAAGTTCCGACTTGACACTCGTGTGACTAGTGGCCTTGTATTATTGGCAATTATCGTGGTATCAAGAGAGGTACGCGCCAAGAAAGCTGTCAGACAACCAGGCAATAACTATGAAAATGGCTTCAAGTAGAGAAATGCTTGACAAATCTTCCTGTAAGAAATTAATGATCGATCTCTTTTAAGTTTCTAGCTGATTCACTGAACAGCTTAACTCTAGACATACGATTCTGCCCCACAAGGACTAAAGAAAGCAACACCCAAGCCAACAGTTTGAAAACATGATGTTTATATCTCACACCTCGATATCACAACTCCTATGCAAGTAGTGTGATAACAAAACTCTTTTTTCCACACTATAAATAAATGACGTCACATTTTCGACGCAATCTGTATTGTTACGTCACAAAGATATCTCGACGATTTGTACTTTGTTGCAGGAGGATGTTGCAGTGCCGTCATTGTTGTTCTGTGACGTCATTTCGAGCATGAACACAACACTGTATAGCCTTTCCGGCTAGACTTTTACATGAAAATACCTCGGTGTGTTGATAGGCATGTGTACTATAAAGCAAGAAAACATCTCTAAAACCTACCATACAAACAGGCAAATGAACTAGAGAAAGAAAGATATACTTGCATACCTTTAAGATGTATTTATGAATGATAAAATGCTTAATCGCCTTGCTCGCTAATATAAGTCTCCCAATGTAGATTACAAACAACAAAGCCAAAAACTTTATTGTAAAATATCCAAACCCAACTTAATTCCCTCACATTTATAATAACTTTTCGTCCATCATGAAGTTTAAAGCATCATGGCTATATATTGGAGGCAAACATATGGTAAAAAACAACAACAAACAAACAAAATACCAAAAACGCGCAAAAATGCGTAGTGTGAGAAAGAGATTATCTATATAACTCGATGGATATCACTCTCGTCTGTTGATTTACATTCGCCAGAGGCTCGTGATTTTGAAAAATAACAGACCACAAAGATATCCATCGTATCAAACAGGTTCTTCTTGGATAACTTTTAAATCAATGGACAAACGGCACGTAAATTGTCCCATATGTGTAGAATGTTGATTGTTGAAAGGAGATTCGTGCATTTGATGAAAAAACGTTATCGAAATTATAGAGCAGAATTATGGAACTATTCGGATTTTGTGTTACCACAGTCTTAACTGGTGGCAATTACGGAGAGTAAAGATGCCAAGTTTCCGGAGAAAGTCGGGAGAAATTCATTGAGTTATAGTTCGGCAACTATCTCTTTGAAACGATGTGCCGATCACAACGATGCTAATATGCACATCGCTGATGTGTATTGTGCAGTTTGTTAGGACCCACCAGCGTTTTTTCTTTTCTGCTCTATTCCTTTAATTGTAACAACTTCTATGCCATAGCAATATACCTAATGATCTAATCATCTTGGTCTGAAGCAAATCTTTGAAAAGTACGGCGCTGATATGTTTTCGCCAAAGAAATCTCCACCGAAAAGAAAGAAAACGCATATGGAATCTCAGAAAACGCATACAGCATGCAGCATACCGCTACCAAGAATGACATCCGCATGGAAGAAGTTGCAGTATCCACATGGAAAATATTATTGTTAATACCACCCTCGCTTACAAAAAGCCAAGCAAATAAAATAGTCCGAGTTACATTTAGGTTCAGCTGTAAGGCATAACCTATGTGTAGGGACTATATTTACCTGTCATAAAACTGACAAAAAGTTTTCACGGCTGTCGTGTCCGTAGTGAAAAAAGAACGAGTAGCTACACATTTAAAAAAAGAATCGACGAGGTAAAGCCGAGTTTGTTTTTTTCTCAAGAATGTACAGAAACGAGGCCTTTCGCCGACTCAAAGGATATAGTCGCAGGCAATTTATCATTCTGCAAAATGATGCAGTCACATCATACTGCAGAATGAAATCAGTCACTTTATAATGCAAAATGACAGTAGTGAAATCATACTGCAAAATGAAAGCAGTCAGATCATACTGCAAAATGAAAGACGTCACATCATACTGCAGTATGAAATCTGTTACATCATACAGCAAAATGACAAGAATAAGTATGTACTGGGTCCCGTTTCGCAAAACTATCTTACCTTGCGTTGAAAGTAACTGTATAGAGCAGCTCAATGTCTTCAGCGCTGGTTGAATTATAATTAAGTTCATCGTAAGCTAATATCGAAATGTGAAACAGGACACATGACTAATATTGTACAACATTGTTCTGCGATGATCAGAACTGGTCAAGAAAACAGAAAGCTTTGTTGGGAAAATTCCCAGATTTACTGGTATTGACTAGAGCGGCCAATAGCAGTTGATCTAGAGATACATACCAATGTTTATGGCATGGGTTTAAAGCATCCTGTCACCGCTACTGTTAACACGGTTTTGGACAACATGATTAACATTCACTCGCAAGTTTATCGAGTATATCCGGTCAGATATGTTCTCGAAGAGCCAATGCCCTGTGTAAGAATATAGGTAGGTTATGTGACATGAGATGAAATAGGGGTATGTTCCATTGAGCTCTTGGAGGCTATCGATGAAGGCAGTGGCGACAGTGTTGCGTTCCATCGTCCACTGACGTCCTCCAGTGTCGCCACTTTTGCCCCTAACAGACGAAACAGACTGTGTAGTGAGTGGAAATTAAGACTGGCGCACAACTACACGATCCGGTCGCTTGAGATCCAGTCGGTTAAGTGTGCGGTGACTAAAATCTCCCGATTCTGTCGCAAGAGATCGGGTTGGGAGTAATCAAACTTGATTGATTTGACGCGACAGTCATGAGCTGCCTCGAGTCGCCTGAACTTGTGACGTTATGACTAAAATGAACACACGTTTTGTTATCAGGTTATCTTTGTCATCTTACGATCAAGTGACCTTCTGCCAGAAACGAGGGCGAAAAATATAGACAAGCGACCTGATGACTAACAGCAACAAGAAGGTATGCGGCAACTTCACGTCACGACAGAATCGGGCCGATTCTGAAGCAAGTGACATACTAGGGTAGGTGTGTGTCGGCGTTATAGGCCGTTGGAGGTTGGGACGTCTCAATGCGTCCGCCAGTGGATGGCCTCTGGCCACAGTCACCGATTGCCTCCAGGAGCACATGTCTAATGTAGACGCGCGATCGATCAATGTTTACGTCATGTCACGAGAACGTTCATTTATGTTTCTTCATGTCAATAATATGATTATTATAACTTTGTTCTATTTCATTTAATTACTAGTCATAACAAAGGGTATACAATCACTCATTAGTTCATACATATCACAGCGATTGGTTCTTTACCTTGACCTCTACCGGTTGATGGTCGTGTGTAAATATACACATCATTTCAAAAGCAGTCAAACGTAAACTCATTCTCTTCCTTGATGAAATATATTCAGTCTGATATCCAGTACTGTACACGAAGCGAACTAATTACGGTTCAAATTGCTTTGTTTCTTTATAATCTATCCTGAAGTCAAAGCCGCTTGTAAAGCCTTTCTCTATAGACTAATATCGAATTGTGAAACAGGACATACGACTAATATTGTACAACATTGTGTTGCGATGATCAGAACTGGTCAAGAAAACAGAAAGCTTCGCTGGAAAACAATTACGCGTATCAATACGCGTATGCCAATCAATACGCGTATGATTGGCTAACTTCAACGCGTCATTCACATGGTAAGAAATAGAGTGACGCAACGCGGTAAATAACACGTCTGATTGGGGGAGCTCGTCGTTTTTTTCGCGGGTTGGTTGG
>JAVFBY010180219.1:258-11217 GCA_034781015.1 Tonicella lineata | reverse complement strand
TTTGTTATCTGTATTCTGTAATCAAATGTCTCTGACGGGAGTTCTACTATAATTTTAGAAAAATTGTGGAATCTCCAATCAAAAACACTTGATTGCACCTTACAGATAACAAAGTTGTAGTTTATTTCTTAATTCTATACCAAAGTAATATTTTCATACAGTTTAATTAGTTGCTAGTTTAAGACTAAACGAATTTATCACTCCTCTCAAAATCCGTTTCTCAAACCGTCTAATAATTCACTGTGGGATTTCACAAAACACCAGACTGACCACCTTTAGAATGTCCTTTAAACACAGCCAGTGTTCCAGTTTTATAAGGGTTCGCGCTAAAGACTTCGTTAATCCGAGAACAACATGAAAGTTGTGTAGGAAACGGCTGTATCGGATATAAAATTGCATTGATAATGTAACTAAAAGAAAAGGAACATTTACACCTATTATAGTATAAGAGAAGGTATCATTTTAAAAGCAGGAGAATAAAGGTTTCTCGACAGATATAATTTTCTACAGACACGACTTCAATGTTGCAGTGTTACATTTTTTGTCATAAACCGATTTGTCTGCACTAACGAAGTCGTTTATTTACACTTAAACCAGATGGAAGCTGAAACAATATAAGCACACTGTTTATCGCTAAAATGACATTTCGATACCTAAATTATACATTGCAGCGTTCCCCGTTGTTGTAATTAGTCAATAAAGCGCTCTAGACTACCAAAGACATGTGTATCTAACAGAGTTAGCCTAAACTAATAATGTCCAACGAACATTATAGTGATGAAGAATTTACGATACACGAGAGGGGTGTGGAAGAATTTATGTGGAAAACAATGTTGTTCATTCTGGCACGACAATTTAGCTTCATTAACTAAGTAATGGTTTAGACAAAGCCAATTTTGGTAAATCCAATCTTTTCACTGGATTAGATCTTGAAACGTTCAATTATAACTTCGTGTTTTCACGTCAGATCTCGAACGTGAAGGTGGCCGCCCACCAGAATCCTCTGGTCAATCAAGTGACAACACTTCACACCCATCAGCTGGCTAGCTGTTATTTTTCGGCTCCGCTTTGATATGCCCGTTGTAAACAACGGTTTGTAGATAGCACTGATAAAAAAAACACTCTCTCCTTCTGTTGAAATCTACCTGGTTTTACTTAGGTTTCTAAATCACCTCTCCAGCAGTAATTTATTATACGTTTGTCTGTTAACACTCTGCGGGCTGCCAATCAAAGCAAATCTCGTTCAGCGCTTCTTTTTTATGTCCACTGGTTGGTTGACCAAATCAGTTTGCGCGAGACTTGAAACTGCACGAAATTTCGCTTTGTGGTTGCTTGGTGCGGAAAGTTTCACGGTTGAGACAATGCAGCCCTTCCCCAATCACAAAAATCAAAATATCACAAAATCGTATAGTTCCCGCATCAGGCAATCAATGCTACCAGAAGTTTTTTAACCAGAGGTATGAAACGAGCCAATTAAAATCCATCGACGGTATTGAAACTAACGGGAAATAGGGATCGCTCAGACAACTTGAATTGAATGTGAACTCATGGGTAATTCGCAACGCACATGTTTACAAAATAAAGAAAGCTGCCTCTAGAAAGAAGTTCGATATGAGATTACCAATGAAAGAGGTTGAAGAATTGCTTGCATGTGAATTACATATTGTGAAAAACGAGCAGCGGCATAATGTCTAGAATTTCTTGTCGACCCATAATTCGTCAATCGATTCGAGCAATAAGAAACTTATAAAAAAGAAAGACATTCAGGTGCTGCGCAGTGTTAGTCACATGAAACGTATAAAGGCTCTGAGGAACCTCGTTTCGGTTGATGTGCTCGTTTCATACTTCGATTTATTATACTTCTGATACTACTAACGATTCGTGTGATATAAAATCCATGCAATACAGCACGCCAACGAAAAGAATGTTGGTCTAAATTACAGCATACTGATCCATAGGAAACCATTAATTACCAAGACGTAAAAGACGACATTTAATTTATATTGACACTGTCTGACAAAAACGACGTATAACTAACGGAACTTTGCTTTTATATATTTGAGAAAATTTTAACCTATAAATCTCGACTACTGTAAAAGCAAAACGGAGAAACAGATAGACCAAAATGCCTATAATTAAGTGTTTTGGTTTTATTACTGAATGCTTTTACTGATATGACGGTGGCAGAAAGCCACTGACGGTATCAGAAAGCCCGATTAAATCTCACAATTCGCCATTATAAAAGACACTATTTCTGCGTCCAATGTTATCGCAATTTCTTTGTCCAATTTTGTCATCATTTCTTTGTTCAATTTTGTCACTATTTCTTTGTCCAATTTTATCACTATTTCTTTGTCCAATGTTGTAACCATTATTTGTCTAATTTTGTCACTATATCTATATCTAATTTTGTCACTATTTTTTGTATGATTGTGTCACTATTTCTTTCTCTTATTTAGTTACTATTTCTTTGTTTATTTTTGTCACTATTTTTTGTCTTTTTGTAACTATTTCCTCGTTTCATTTGTCACTATTTTTTTGTCTCTTTTGTAACTATGTCTATGTCTTTCTTGTCCCTATTTCCTTTTTTTGTTTTTTTTTACCTGGGGCGAAGCTAAGCAGGTCTATGAGAGCTTCGCGTTGGGGTGGTGGTGGTCGGGGTGGTGACAATGTTAATGTTAACAGATAGGCTAATGTTAAAAGATAGCAGTAGAACTTATAGTCGCCGCAGGCCTCTGGAGAGCATCCCTTCTTGTTTTCATACTATTTCTTTGTCTTATTTTGATACTATTTCTTTATCTTGTTTGTCGCCATTTCTTTGTTTTATTTTGTCACTATTGCGTTGTCGTATTTTGTCGCCTTTTTTGTTGTCTTATTTTGCCACTATTTTTTTCTTTAATATTGTCACTATTTCTTTGTTTATATTTGTCAATATTTCTTTGTCTTTTTGTTACTATTTCTTTGCCTTATTTTGTTACTATTTATTTGTATTTTTTGCTACCATTTTTTGTCACCATTTCTTTGTCTTATTTTGCCAAAATTTTTGTCTTTATTTCTAGGATAAATTTTGTTACTATTTCTTTGTCTTATTTCTCACCATTTCTTCGTCTTATTTTGCTACTATTTTTTTGTCTTGTTTATTGACATTTTTTTGGTTTAATTTGCCACTATTGCGTTGTCGTATTTTGCCACTATTTCTTTCTCTTATTTTGTTACTATTTTATCACTATTCCTCGTCTTTCTTTGTCAATATGTATTTGTCTTCTTGCCACTATTTCTTTGCCTAATTGTTTTATTTCTAAATTTCTAGGTGTAATTTTGTCACTATGTCTTTGTTTTATTTCATCACTATAATAAGGCATCACTATTTCTTTGTCTTATCTTTTCACTAATTCTTTGTCTGATTTTGCCATTATGTCTGTGACTTGTTTTGACAATATTGCTTTGTCCTTTTTTGTCAACATTTCTTTGTTTCATTTTGTCACCTTTTTTTTTACTTACTTTGTCACTGTTTCTTTATCTTAATACTTTGTCACCATTACTTAGTCTTGTTGTGTCACTATTTTAGTCTTATCTTTTCACTATTTCTTGTCTTTTTTTTTGCACAACTTCTTTGTCTGTTTTTGTCACTATTTCTTTGTCTGATTTTGCCATTATGCCTGTGTCTTATTTTGACAAGATTTATTTTGTCTTTAATACTTTGTCATTATTTCTGTGTTTGTCATTTCTTTGTCTTATTTTTCTCACTATTTCGTTGTCATATTTTATCTCTTTTTCGATGTCTTATTTTATCACTATTTATTTGTGTTTTTGTCACTTTATCTATTTCTAATTTTGGTACCTTGGGAAATAGTTTATTTCGCTTTTACTTTAATGAAATGTCGTTCGACAGAAAATACGGTATGATAAAATTACGTAACATTAATCCCTGCACAAGAATTTGTTGCAGGGTATTCTCAGTCATATGATATTTTCAGTATGATAGCCCTGTTTCTTAAAAAATTCCAAATCTCAGTGCACACGAAAAATTTCCTTTTGATCCATGCAAGTCGAGAAGTGACTTTGATCCGTTGTACATAGGGACGCTCGAGATTGTACACACAACTTCGAGAGTACATAGCGTAGATAATCCCTTCGAATAGTAAGACACTAAGCAGACTGCGTGTGTCTGTTCGTGCATTATCTAAATGGAAACTCTCGTTTAACGACCGTGAGTTCCGATGCACTTAAACTGTCTAGCAAATCATAAAGCTGTAACTAGATCGTAGTTTGCGTATTTTGTCTGGTCAAACAATTTATTCTGATTAAGGTTATGAATATATTACACAAATTCTACGACAAAAGCCCGCTAAATGTACCACAATTATAAACATATGTTTTCAGAAGTTAATTGCACTGGCACAGGCACGTCTATTGGGATATAAAAAAAGACAAATCATCATGTTCTTGATTAACTCTCACAGTCATGTTTTAAATGGACTAAGAACTCGGGTTGTCTTTGGTGTGTTATATCCCTTGAAGCCAACATCCACTTATATGTAGTTATTGACAAGATATAGAAGTGACTATGCTTGATTACATATAACACAGCATCAAAGGAGCAAACATCTGCTCAATCTATAATTCCGTGAACTGTAAAGTGCAATCTGAGTAAACCTCGAGTGTGAACTGTATTCACTGTGTAAAGCGCAGAGTAATCTATAGAGTAATCTGCCCCTCCGTAATTATCTATATTCACACTAGTAGGCCTACATAAAAGTCCATGGAATAGGCATAAGATAATAAGAGTAAAATCCAAGAGTTAAATTGGTGAAGAGAATATAGAAAAATAAAAGGGCAGAAGATAGCGGGCTGTTACTCAAGTCTCACGTCTACCGTTCTATGTATTTCTTACTTCACATATGGCGCCGGTCAATTACATGTATATGCAAATCTTACTTAAAAAGACAAGGTAAGTATTGATGATAAAACCATGGCGTAATATTCAGCACATGACAATCATTTGCCTGAAGCAGGATGGAGTTTAGCCTTAAACAACAGATCCCTCAAATGTTTGTTCCTTTCGTATGCGATAATAGGCCTCTGTGGTAGAGGTTTTAGATTTTTAGACATCAATTAGTCATCAATGAACTATAATTTCGAGTTGTCGTGGGTGAATTAAATCCCGAGAAAACAACAACCACTTATATGTATAGTTAGCGTGAAGATATAGAATTCATCATACCTATAACAGAAAACAAAAAGAGTAAATCTTTGATCGAGAGAATTTACAATTCAGTAAACTTCGAAGCGCAGAACATTAACTAATGAAAAATTAAAAAGTAAAATAAAATAGAATAATCAGCCACTGTATGACTAGGCATATTTATATTCACACTAGAACATATAAGCCAATGGAATGGGCATAGGTTAATCAGAGTAAAATCCAAGAGTTGAATTTGTGTAGAAAATATCATCTTCTCTAGACAAGTGTTTTAGTCAGAGGCATATAGGCCTACATGTACTCTCCATTACAATCCCTTGTCGGATCGTGCGCCTCAAACCGTTATACACAACAACGATTGTGATTGGCTGCGTAGAAAATTGGGGGTAATATTGTAATAAGGGAGAGCTAACTCGATTTATGACTACTTTACTCAATAGAGGGCGCTGCGGTATATTGTTATTGTAGATATACGATCTGCAAAGGGATTGTAATGCAGGGGTTCTCGGAAAAAAACCATTTGCTAGCGAAGATGAGAAAATATAGGAAATAAATATACATGAAGAGTGCGGTCAGTTCTCTGTTCTTCTCATTCTGTATTGTACTGTTCTATATATTTCTCTACTCCCCCTAAAAGGGAAGGTGCCGATCAAGTGTGTGCTAGTCTTACTTTAAAAGTATACAAAACAAACGTAGAAAAACAAATATTGGTAATAAAACTTTAGCATGATTTTCAAAACATTAAACTAATGTGATATCTGAGACAGGAGGAAGTTAAGCCTTAACTAGCAGATCCTTCAAATATGTTTTTCTTTTATAGGATAATTAATAAGCCTCTGTGGGAGAGGTGTACAAATATTTTAGTGGCAAGTTGATATTTCTACACAAGAAGACGAGCAATATGGGTGCTGGGCTGGTCAAATTAGAATAGGAACGGAATTATTAGTATGTATTTATTTGGGCCTTTACCTGGTTCTAAGTTACAACCCAATGTCATCGTTTGAAGTGCCTTAATCCAAAAATATTCCCTCTCTAAACGTTTCTGTTTAGTTTCTTCCTAATTCTGAGGTAAAAATTGGTGTTTTTTCAATTGGCATACTTTCAAAATGATCTTTAACCGAATGCTCATAAAGGAAAAAATGATCGGCTATAGGGAAGATCTGCCGTAATCCAATAGCACGCAAGTGGTTATTAACTCTAAGCCTAAGAGGGTTTTGGGTTTCTCTAACATAGTGTTCAAAAACATTTCTTTCACGTGATACTTTATATCACCTTTTCTGACTCACAGTTCAAAATATCAGCCTCAATATATATATAAGTGTACATAAATACTACGTCCCGTGTCGCTTAAAAGAGTATCTTTATCAACCAGAATTTGAGATAATTTACTCAAGAAATCGTCAATGTTTTTAGTAAAACTGGGTTGCATGTTAGCAATAGTTTTGAGATGATAGTCAATAAATTCTGAAACATGGTAAGACTGATCCACAATCTGAGATAATATCCCTCGAGAGATCAAAGCTCTAAATGGCTTGAGTTTGTCTGTCCCTGGATTAACCTGACATAATCTGACAGCCTTAGGTCCCAGTGCATTTAAACGTTTTCAGAAAACCACAAGAACCAGGCCATATCAAGAGTTTGATATAGCAATTATAGGTGGTACGACCAACAAGAGGAAGCAATCGGGTATCAAATACAAGCTATATGCACTATAGTTACCGATGGTGTGTCAAAATAAACAGAACTGTTACTAAGTTTGAACTGACAAGACTTATCACATGTTAAATAAGATGGAGTTAAACCTTGGAATAGGTCTATAAACGAATCTATCTATATAAAAGAGAGGCGCCTGTCTGTTTATGTGTGTTTGTCTGCGTGCATTTTCCTTCCAAACCAAAAGAGATAGACCCCACAAACCATATATATTCTAAAAGGGCATGACCCAGGGAAGGTTTTAGACACATACAAAATGGGACTTTCTGACCCCATTTAGATTGTTGTTACTCCTGCTTCTGGCACTGCACCTAATCACCTCAAGTTTGGTTGGACCAGCGAAGCGGTGCAGGTACAGCTAGTAGCTCTATAAAGCTACATGTAGGTGTACGTGATGTGTGTTATCATGTAGAATGATATATATTACAGAAGCTTTCTTTTTTATATTGTACAGTGAGTGTACCAGATGTGTATGTGTTCATAAATCATTAAACATCGTGTGCGGTTTAGTCTTAATACTATAGTTATCTTGATGTTGGGGGATTCTGAAAAACAATTTAATTAAACTCTGTTGAGTAACTCTCCCAATGCTGTGACAAGTTGTAACTATATTGAAGTAACTGTGTGTCAGTTGATAAATTAGTATTTCTTAGCTTTGTTGATTGATTGATTGATTGATTGATTGAGTGAGAGAGCGATTGTGATTGATTGATTGATTGGTTGATTAATTGATTGATTGAATGAATGATTGGTATTTTACACTGTGCTCAGGGGTATTATAATGATATAGCGGCGTGCCCGAAAAATGGGCAATGCGGAAACCATTCTTGGCAACATCAAAGACAGGACAGGACACCACAACAACTCCGCTTCTTAACTCCCATTATCTCTGAGATTAACACGGCAACAGGAAGCTCTCCCTAACCATTACCATCACTGAAGAGACATAGATTAACAATACATGTTAGTGTTTATTCATAAGAAGTGGTTTGAAAACAATTTGCTTCAAGGCCGTGGGCTTTCAAGATAAGCTGATAAAATATTGGAAGTTTCTCAACATTTTACAAGAAAGCCGTCCGATAAGTTTTTTTAGAAAATTCGTTTCAACAAACTCGATGTAAATGTTTGTGTTGAAATTTTAATAAACCTTGAAAGCAATATCGATTGAGAAAGAAAACAACACTCAAATATTTATAAATCAAAAAGAAGTATTCACATGTATAAAAATGGTTCAAAATTAGAAAACAAATTTTGCGTAAGTTTCATATCTTTAAAGAGACTATACAGCAGAATTTTGGCATGAAGCTTAACCATATACATGATATAGTTTCGTGAAATTCAAACAATTTCCTATTCATAAAACTGATTCACACTATATTTGTGAAAGAAAAAAGTTTGAAAAAATGCGGCATTTTGACGAGTTTTTTCGATATTCACAAATGACTTTTCGCGGAAGCCTTCCTCGTGAATATTCAATGCCAAGACGGGCCACGGATCTATATAAGGTCAATGAGGCGGGCTCAGTAGTCACGCGACGTTCGATCAGCTGTAGGGGCCAACCACCATTTGATTAAAGCCTTCGCCGATATATAATCGGCTTGATCACAAAGAAGTCCCATCTTATGTAGTGATATGCTTCAAATTGACACAAATTATGCGGTCGTTGTCGGGCAAATTACAGTTGTAAGAATACGCACGACCTATATGACGTTGTCATGCGACAATACAATTGAGCAATGCATTTTTATTTAAATCTTTACTATCAAATGTAATTGTGACTAGATTCACATTCTATTTAATATTTTATGACAAACTATATACATTCACACAGATTTTCAAGGAAAATGTTTTTCCGTAAAAGTGGATTTCCCGCCTTAACTTCAATGCACGAAAGTGAAAGCTTGACATGTCACCTATTTGTCCCAAAGTTCCTGTCTGCTTTGAAAAGCTAGATGGTACTAAATGGTTACAAAATGCTGTACCGACTCCGGCATTTTTCTGTGAAAAGTTTCTAATTCGCTCAGTGAAGACGTTTAAAAAGTGGTATTGTTTGTCAACGAGAATAGCAAGATGGCGGGCCAATTCGAAAATATCTTTATTTTGATTTGAACTTAAATCACATTTTTTAATGCAGTAAACAGTTTTAAAATACTTTATTGAGTTTCTTACTACATACATAAACGGAATTATTGGACAAGCAGTCTGAGAAAAGACGATGAGTTCAAAGTTATTACTCTGCATCGCCCTGTACGATGCGGAGATACACTGATTTGGCCCTTCACGCTCACTAGCTAAGATGTCCATAGAAAATATAATTAAAGCGTACAGAGAACGTGGCAAAGACGGCCGGCAGTATTCATTTATCGTCAGATGGATGGAAAAATTTGACCCAAACTGTTACTAACGATGTATCGTTATATGTCTGCATTATCAAAAAAATTTCCGCGTCAAGTTTTAAAAACTATTCTGGAGAGTAATTAAATATTTTTTTAAAAATCGTAAAAGTTCGCTATATACCGTTGAAATAGAGAGCATTGCGTCATGGTCAGCTGGGGCTAGTTTCATAAAACTTCGTATGCAAAATTTCTGTCGTAAATGACGTCATCCCAGGTTAAACTTCTATAAGGTGAATTCATCTACGATCAAAACTTTGCGTACGGTACGTAGTTTTATGAAACACCCCCTCTATAGTGCCGTAATATAGTCAGATGGACAGCTTTACGATTGACAAAAATCTGAGACCGTCAGTGGCTTCTTTGTGCTTCACCATGACGTTTAAGGGAGAAGTGTAATCTTTGAACTTTTCATGATTTAAAATATAGCACTTCGTTGTTCGTTCTATTTTTGCCTCTCAAGTAGATTTATTTTCTCTCCTTTTAAATTTGGTAACTGTAACATGATAACTCCATATAATGTGCTAAAGCATTAATTTTTATATTTAAAAGTTCAACCTATGCTTTGGACGCTGTGTAGTCGATACATAGATGTATGACACTAACATTATCCCCATGTAGTTGAATATCCATCGGAGGGTTTAAAGTTCCTAATGGTTTAAAATACGTCTGTGTCTGGATTAACCTGCCATAACCTGACAGCTTTAAGTGCAGCTTTCTTTGAAAATCCCAAGACGCTGGTATAGCGATGATGCCATCCAAATAGAGTAAACAATAGGGCAAACGTCGAGCTAAGCGACATAAGCGACATAAAATATTCAGATTTTGACGAATACAAATGAAACTTTGTGCATGGTGATGGGTATTTAAAGCTGCAATTCTAGCAATGATGTGTCTTTCCCATTTCACTTTACGAGTTACAACATGCCGAGACTTAACCTTGCGAACGAAACATTGCGATTGGCCGCTATGTACATTTTGTCAACAACTGCGTCGCCCAAGTTGACAGCCTTGGTGGAGACAGTGTCATGATGTGGTGAGCCATCTACACCGGCAGAAGTGAACTGGTGCTTGTTCAAGGCAACCAGACAGCTGTGTGCTATCGGGATGAAATTCTGCGCCATCACATGGTTCACATTATGGATCGACAGAGAGAACTCCTTAATCGAAACCGCATTCGGCACGCTTTACAATGGAATACCTAGAGGATGAGAATTTAAATTTAAAAAAAAAAATAAAAATAAAAAAAAAATAAAAATTGACAAAAGAAAATTCCAATTAATAATTTAAAAATTTATGCCATAAAAAAACATATATATATATATAACTACATCACTTTTCGGTGACATATACTCCTCCGCTGCCTTCGGTCTATAGCGAGAATATTATCACATGCCAACTTTGACTGTGCTTGACTTGACTGTGACTGTTATTACTGAATTATCCCGCTTTGTATTAAAGAGATAATTCTAATAATTCTAATAGTATTTCGCCTATGCGTTTCTTTTTTGACAGAGTATATATATGTAGAATCGACTGATGTGTTAAAATAAGCATAAATAATACAAATAGTAAGTCAGGGGAATTTGTTAATTGAAAAATGTATTTAACGCCAATTGTCAGTTAAACGCATATAAAGGTTTACTATTT